>JBCJKH010029150.1:16002-33131 GCA_039877255.1 Loriculus beryllinus | reverse complement strand
TCCCCTGATCATCCTCATGGCCCTCCTCTGGACTTGTTCCAACAGTTCCATGTTCTTTTTATGTTGAGGACACCAGAGCTGCACACAGTGCTCCAGATGAGGTCTCATGAGAGCAGAGTAGAATAGTATATTGTGTGTTTTTACCAATTATTTCCAATTACTAAAAAAACGAGCTTGTACTCGGTTAACAGGTTTTTTGTATGTAAATTCAGGATTTTTGCTTAGTAGTAGGCTTAACCTACTTGCTGTCACCTGTCTTTAAAATGTTAATGAATGTAGTTTTTAGACATTTTTTACTTTTTGCAGCTATCTCTACCAGCTATCTTTCCAAATTAGCTTCTCTTTCTAGTTGGTTCGATAACATAATGTTATGAATACCATGTTAGTGTTGTTAAAATACTGTGGATTTGCTTCTCTTTCTTTCTCCAGGAGTTTATGTTAACAGAAATGCATTAAATCTGTTCCTGAAATCAGATAGTTTAGTTTGGACGCTGTGTTGGGCATCTAGGTGTTAATAAGTGATTTCAGAGATTGAGACCTTTTTCTGTAAGTGGCTGTTGGGGACACTTTTCAAGGTATTTATGCTTTATGATGCAGACCAGTGTTAGGAGGTGCTTAACAAGAAGGTTTGAAAGAGCAGCATCTGGATTTTTCAGCTATGGAACACTTACTATAAAATCTAAGGATATGGGTAGTCCTAGAAAGAGCCTTTTCCAGGTGCTAACACTCATCTAGCCATGGTGGCAGAAAGCCTGTAGAGTGGGATAGTCCCCTCTAAACTCTCTGCCACTTATGAAAGATAGGCTTATTTAAATCTTGCCTATTTATGTCACTATTACACTACTATGTGGACGTTTTTCTTTACATTTGCTGTCATTCCTGCAGGTCAAGCTTCCCTTGTACCTTTAAGAAGAAAGGAAAAAAATCTGACATTTGTTTCTGCTTTAGAGAAGGTGTTAACTTAGTCAGATGTTGACTCATAGGTTAAGTTGGAGCTAGGGCTTTCATAGCTGTGCTACCAGCCAGAGCTGGCTGACTGTAGACGTTTGCTCATGACCAGTCTCTGAGGAGTAGACGTCAGTTGGTTGCAGTACACAGAGGGAATCAGACATCTCCAGGATTCACTAGTGCAGTGCTTTATGCCTTACCCATGCATTTGGACATACAGAATCTCTATGCATGCTGAGTTGGCCTGATGAGTCTTGAAAGTCTTCTGTAGTCACAAGACTTCAAATATTGGAGACATCTGTTTAAGCTAGGAGAGCAGGCTTGCTTTAAAGCAGATGAGTGAGTGTTCCTGTCACCTGAGGGGGAGTTTCTATCAGCAGAAGGGTAGTAGTTAATTGGGGAAGAGTTGGAAGTGAAAACGTTAAGCTTCCACACAAATTTCTGAGTTGGTTTTTGACCACAGCTTCAGTCTTCTAGCACTGAAGTCTGCTATATCCTGGTAAACAGAAAAAGATCCTTTCTCTCATATGGAAGGCAGGAAAAAAAGAACTTGTCTTCTGATCCATTGCCGTAAATAGTGTGAATTGCCTCCCAAAAGAAAGCAACTCATTTATCAGGGCTGTTTTCAGTAGCAAATTAAGAATGACCTGAAATAGTATGGGTGTTGACTGTGTTCTGCTCCTGTCCTTGCTTTGGTTTACCTGAATGGCACTTCTTCTTTCTGGCATGTCCTTGTGGTCTCCTGCTCCCTGAGGCTTTTCACATGTGAAGTATGGAGTCTGGTCCTCTGCTAAACTAGTCTTTTGAAATCTGTTTTCCAATGGTGAGGTCATAAGAAGTTACTTCAGAGCTCAAATGAATGCAGTTTCTGAAACAGGAGAAAATGTAGGACCCACCGTTCTTTTTCTCCATCTTAAAATAAGAGTTTCTCATGTTTTTTGAGGGGCTTTCCAGCAATTACGTTTGTTCAACATTTGCAAATTACTTCCTTCTAAGTCAAGCTATGAAAATTACCCTTTGCTTGCATTACTGTAAAAATGGCAGTATTTGGCTTGGGAAATCTCTCCAACATCTTGTTTTCCTTAAAGTCTTTTTACCCCGGTGATTCTGTAGTGTCAGTAATGCTTTGGAAGAGGGAGAAGGATATATTTTTCTGGCTTGTGGAAGGTGCAAAATATGTCACTGTTTTTAACTTATCTTAATGTCAGCAGTTTCAAAGCACTTTGAAAGCATGTCAAAGGAATGGTCCTTCACTCAAAATACTAAAGTTTCTAATAATTGGAGTTCTTCTTATGGGAATGGTGATGGGAGCTGAAAGATACCTAGTAATGGACAAGTAGCAAGCTGTGTAGTTAAATCATCACTTATTTTTGTGACTTTCGTAAATTAACCTGGCAGTCCTCAAGAGGAAATAAAAATGGGACTGCTTGTAAAACTCCTTTTGAGTCACCTTTCAAAATAATCGTGAACTATTTGAGTGTTTGCTGTTGTACAGAGGATTACACCAGACCACAGTACTATACTGTGGGTTTTTAATTGGTATTTTAGTCTTCCAGGCAGGAAACACCAAAGTTTCCAAATACAGTTTCCTGATGGAGAATGGAGGTTTTAAGGAAAAAGCCTGTACTGATGCTTTACTATAGTTTGTAGCTTTAGCTCTGCACAGAGAACCATACAGGTGACTCATTCTTCCCCAAAGAATAAAAAGGCTATCAGTGCTTTCTTTGTTCTTATTAAATGCATGTCCAAACTTATGTTTCATAGCACCTTTATGGTTTTTTTAAACAGTTTTTGCTATCAAAACTTTCATAGATTATTTTTCCTTTTTAAATGATTGCTAACGGAAGTACTTCTATTTATTCCAGATACTGAAAAGAGGCAACCTGATGTCTTTCATGCTTTGAAATTGGGTAAGTGCTGACAGGAATCTTCCACCATGTCTAGTTCTTGTAACTTCAGAGCATGTCTGTTAACATGGGGAAACCAAAATGTACTGGTTTTACATGTGACTTTGGTTTTTCCCTTGTTTTGTTTTTAATTTTAAAACTACATTTGTTTCTGTAGTTTATTTTTCTTCACGTTCCAGTAGGAGAAAATCTTTATGAATTCCCAGCTGTGCCCTTCATACCAAAATGGTGTGATGTAGTAGTTCTAGTAGTTCGAAGACCATGCTACCTTTAATGTGATTTTTCTTTTTGCTCCTCCTAAACCTGAAGTATAAACACAAAAGTGCTAAGTGATGCAAAATAAATGCTGGCCTCTACTCTGTGTGAGCATTGTAATTTCTGTTTAAAGTTGTTTCAAGAAAAGAGTAAGTGTCTTGGATCTTGCCTGTTCTGTCGTGAGTAAGAATGACTTTCCTGACCCCTCAACTGGTAAAACTGCTCTGGGGCATTCAGAGCCATCGCCATCCTGTTGGTTTAAATTTGATCCAGGCTCTGATGGATGTACCCATAGTGGATGGCAAGGTGCTTTGTGGTTACCTGTTTTCCTGGATCTTCCAGCACAGGAAAAGGTGCTCAAATGAAGTGCTCGGCCTGAGGCTTGCTATGTGATGGCTTTAGCATGGGAAACAAGACTATTCATTTTCTGCTGAGGTTCCTGAAAATGTCACAGCTCAGAAAACTCTTTGCAATCTCTTTGGCAGGTTGGAGAGAGTCAATATTTGAACCTCTTCCTGCTCTTACTGTTGGTGTTTTGCCATTCGAAAGTTTTCAGCGGGTTTGGAACCAAATGATCTTAAGGTCCTTTCCAACACTAACTATTCTATGATTCTGTGATTCTATGGTAGAACATTTTGCTTGTTGCTGGCAGTCCTAGCAATATAGGCAGTTAGAAAGAAATAGTAATAAAATTGGAAGATGTTATTCCTGTGTGAGATTAAATTTTATATTCAGTGATGAGAGGTGTCCCATGAGAGGTCTCCAGTCAGCCTGTACTTACTTGGGACTTAAGGATGCCCAAGCAATGAGGAAACATAGGTAATACAGCCTTGCACATGCAGTGGACCTAATAATCCTTACTGCTACTGTGCTGTCTATGTCTGTGGCGTGAGAAGTCTGATCACAGCACACTGAAAGCTGGCTCTACGTCTCGTGGCTGTGGTATGTGCGTATGGAATAAGTAGATTAGAGCACAACTACCTTTCATTCAATTTTTTTGTCCATGTGCCCACTCTAGTCCTGACTGTAACATAATCCTGAAGCCTTTGGTATGCTTCACCTTCTTGCTTTCAACTAGGAACTACAACCTGGAGAGTTCTGAGTTAGCAGCTTTCGCAGTTTCTGATGGATTTTTAGATCTTTTGTATTACTGTTTGAAAAAGAGTGGTTGGGTTTTGTGGTTTTGTGGTGTGTTATTTTTGTTTTGTTTTGTTTTGGATTTTTTTTTTTTTTTTGTGGAGGGCGAGGTGTTTTTTTGTTTTGTTTTGGTTTTGTGAAGGAAAATGCCATTTTTTCCTGAACATCTGTCCAAATGGATTTCAGTGATGCATCGTTAAAGCAACAATTATTTTCCAGGTTTTATTGTCGCTGCGTTCCTATTAAAAGTTAGAGGTGTGTTCTAAATGATCAAGCCTGGCCTTAGTGTTCATATCTCATCCTAGGTTTGGTACAACCCTTGGTAACAGTTGGTTTTCAATTAACCATCATAAATCACCTGAGGAACTTCATGGCTTTTCAGGCTACCAGAATGGGAATGGGTAGACATAACAATGGAGAAGAAAGAGGTGATAGGTAGCAGTACTGGAAGCTCTCTCTTATATGTCGTATCTTCATACATAAGCTACCAAAAAATCTTAGGTCTGTCAGATTTTATAGTTCAGCTGCCCTTTTTCTACCCCTGTGACTTCTAGTTTGAGATTCATAAATGTTGAGGCTGGGTCAGGAGTCTTGGAAGGGTGCCAGATCAGCACCCCAGGTCAGCATACTCCCTTATGGTTTGGGTTTCTTTTTCTGAAATGCTTGGCTATTGATGGCAGCAGTGTTAAAAAACCCAACGTGCTAGGTTAACAAGTGTCCATGCCAAAGTTCAAAGTCAGTTCTGGAGTCTGTGTAGGTTCCAGGGTTTCTGTTTAACGAAGTCTGTGATGCAGGTCTGTGTTAAGAAAACCGCCTGCTGTCTTTTGCTAAATTGGGGCATGAAAAGGTAGTTTTGTGCTTTTCTATCTTTCCTGTTCCAAGAAATTAGCTGGGTGGTGCAGGTGGGTGTTACTTTTTAGTGAATACATTCAAGTAACCTGCAGTTTGGGGTTTTGGCTGTCTTTCCAAGGCAAATGTTCATGTCTGTGATTGAGTTAAAGGCAGCCTATGTTATGAAGGTGAGAATTTTCCTGTTTGCATGGCAGTTGATGGTTTGCTGCTTCTTGCCTCTGTTCCTACCATGGTAGATGTTCAGTCACAGAGATCTTTTTTTCCTTTTAACTTCTTCCCTGATTTTGACTGCTATATGTCATTGAAAAAGTAGGGGAGATGCGTGAGCTTAAGCTCTCTGCTTAAGTTAAACCTGACTATCTCTTTAATTTTTTAAAAATTAATTTTAAAAAGTGCATGTTCCTACTTTTATTAAGGTTTGGAAAAAAAAACCTGGTTAAAATATGTTCAGTACCGTATTTTGTATTGGAAATGGAACAGGGATCTTTGTCCTGCTGGACAAATCATGGTGTCTCAGCATCGTTCAGTTTCCCTTGCACAGCGCCATCTTACAACAATTTTACAGAACTGTTCCCTACTTGTGGCTTCACATGTGAGGTACCCTTCAGTTTTTACAGCCTTAGTTGTTCATTTCAGAAAATGATTGTAGTGATGGGATTGTACTGCAAGGGTACAGGTAAGGAAAATGAGAGAAAACAATGCCTCATGCTTATGCCACTGTTTTATGCAGGGAAGATGGACTGAATAGCTGAGACCAAAGATCAATACAAATATTTAGCTACAGTGTTGCAATTGCTCTAGTGCTTTATTTTTTCTGTTTTAATTCCATTAAATGTAGACCAATGTTGGCAAATCAAAATACATTTTAATTCGGTGGCTAAGCTGAATTAAACTCTGTTGCTCATGTAGATTGTTTTCTCACTGTCTTGCAGGAGACTTTCAGCTGGTTAAAGAGATTGTTGATGAAGACCCAAGTCAGGTCAATATTACTAATGTTGACGGTGCATCTCCATTAATGATTGCAGCTGTGACTGGACAGCTGCCCCTTGTTCAGCTCCTTGTTGAGAAAAATGCTGATATTGACAAACAGGATAATATTCATGGTTGGACAGCACTTATGCAGGCCACATACCATGGGTAAGAGATATGCTTTCTTTGGGTCTAGCAGTAAAAAAGTTTCTTCTATTGGGATGTAGGAAGAATAAAATGTTTTTGATACTGACTCTAGAAGCAGAGAGGTTTTAAAAGACTTCAGGAGACTTATGACCTCAGTATTCCATGACTTTTGCACTGCCCTCTGCTTTTCAGAGCAGACTTCAATGCCATTTGAATTTTGGAATGAGTGGTACATCTGGGAACTTGAAGCTTGTTCAGTAAGTGCTGGGAACATAGTGCTCCAGGCAGGCAATAAGAGCTTTAGTGCAGATTTCAGTTTCCATCCTTTGATGTTTTTTAGTCTTTTGTAAGATAGTATCACCCCCTGTCACTGTTACAGTCCTACATCAAGTTGTGAAAATTTGAGGCAATGACCCTTTTATGTGCCATATTTTCCAGTTTTAAAACCATTGCTATGTTCCCCTATTCTGTCTTTAGTTTTTAAGGAGTTTTCAGAATTGCACCCACTGAACAACTGATTGCCAACTTCTCTAAAGCTACTTTATAAATGCAGGTAGGCACTTAAGAGTCACACCCCAGAAATTGGCCTGGTTCTTCAGATGTGATCTCTGTCATATATTTGACACTGTCTAAATACAGGATATTCAGTTTAGGAACTTTTCTCCATTGCTGTAGACAAGGTCCTCAGCAAGGTGAAGATTCACTTCATTGCTGGTTAACGCTCACATTAGTTGTACAAATGCAGATATTCTGGTCCAGCATTTGTATTTAGACATCAGATCTTATTTGACTATGAAAGTGCAACAGAGGGGAAAATAGGAGGTCAAGTTGTCACTGCTTTGTGAAAATTTTCTGATGTAGTTCGTGGGACCTACGTAAGATGAGATTCTCTGCTTCCTCTCTAACCCAGTACTTGTAGTAGTGATAGGCATTTAATGGGAAGTGCCTGAAAATCAGTTTTCCTGATGCAGCCGTTTTGCTCATCAGCAGCTGCCCCAGCACACAGCTAGAGTAGAAGCAGCCAGGTCATGCTGTCATGTCCCCTTGCTGGTACTCAGGCACTCCTTTTGTCTGTGGAAGAACAGAGTGCAGCTGAGTGCTCTGTGTGTTCATATACTGCCCTTTCAGTTTCCAGGAGGGGCTGTGTTATAAAAATACCCTTCCCTATTATGTCAATCAGTCTTTATAGTATGAAATCAAGTAGACAAGTTGAAATCTCTTTGTGAGCTTTAGTATTAGAATTTGCAGTCACCTGTTGCTACTTAAAAACATTTTTTACTCTGTATTGCTTATGCATGTCAGAGTTTGTTTTTATACAGGATCAGTCTCTGCTCAAGAGGAGTTTTGGAGGCTGAATTACAGTATTGTTTTTAATTCACAAGGCAAGTCCTGCTTATTTATTCAGGTGTTTGAGAAGGGAGAGAGGCTAATGGGAACAGGATGGTGAGTTCATGCAACTAGCTTTTATGAGCCTTTATAGGAAGGTATTTGTGTTGGTTATCATTTAATGGTGATTGGTTTTGCATTTTAAACACCTCAAAGAAGTAAAGTATTAATTAAGTGTTTGGAGTTTGTAAATTATCTTCAGTCGGTTTGGCTTTTCTATATGCAATTTTTCATCTATTCTGAATATGAAGTTGTGTTGTAGTATTAGTGATGGTGTATGATGACTACTGGACTGCACATTGTCTTTTCATCTCCTTTTTTGCCCTAGGCATTAATGGCCTTTCTTTGGGAAGGTGTTTGGCAACAAATTACAGAGTCAGTTCTGAAAGGTCAGTTTAAGAAACTGACTATTCAGATTAGGGGGTTTAGGCTGACTTTCTGCATGTTGATTAGTATAATTCAGAGTGAGTAAACAGTGATTGATAAAGGAATCGTGGGAGCTTTTGAAGAGCTTGTGAACAAATTTTAGACTTGGTTAGTTGTAGGAAAGGTAGAAGTGATTTTTTTTTTATTGAGGAGCAATGATATAAAAGGATGAAAATGGAGTATTAGTGTTCTATTTTGTTCTGGTTTTAATTTGAGCAATGCCTTTTTTTCTTCCTTTAAAGAAACAAAAACGTTGTCAAGTATTTGTTAAATCAAGGAGCTGATGTCAATCTTCGTGCCAAAAATGGATACACAGCATTTGACCTGATAATGCTCCTTAATGATCCAGGTATGTTATTTCAAAGAGCACTGAGAAAACATACAACATAAACAGATAAACATCCCTTCCAATCTAGAGTATATGTTGAAGTTGCTAGGAGTATCCTCTGAGGACTGGGCTGGACTGGACCAAGAAAGGATACTGCCTGAAAATGGTGGGTTTGAGTTAATGGGTTAGATGAGTGTACACATTTATGGGTTTCATGCATTACTCTTGCCTTTGCTTTTGAAAATGCTCCAAAATGTGATGTTTGTGTCACCAGAGCCAATTTGGTGGCATTTGACTGTATTGGCACAGGTATCCTGTAGTGTCATTAGCACAGAGCTATGAACTGGAGCTAGAAATTTCAACTGAGTAATAGCAGTAAAGGCACAGAACAAAGAGAGTGCAGTCAGAACAAAACCAGTGAACTCCTGGCTCTGTAAAGGCTGAGAGTAAATCACACTTCAGGGTTCAGGCTGTTTTATGGTAGTGCTTTGGAAAAAGGCAGCCTGTCTTGGGGAAACTTCAATGAAACTAATTTAGTTTTTGTTGTAGTTTGTTTAGCCTAAATAATTTGTTTAGCCTATGTAATTTGTTATTGTTAACCTTGCCTGGTACCTGAATTGCTTTATCTGAAGCCAAAAACCACTGCTGTCTATGGAATTAATGTTTATTTCCTCTGTATTTACTCATTATGGTGGTTTTGGTTACTAGCAGGTACTTTTTCTTTGTCAAAGTAAATGTATCAATAGTATGAAATTTTAGAAAATAAATGCAGTGGGTTATTTTATAATTTCTTGTGTGACAGAGTAGTTTGTCTTGTTACCTGTCAGTATATATTTGTAAGTCAGTTCTGTCTGCCCTTCTGTAAGTACTGCCCGACTTACATGGTCTAGGGTGAGGTGTCCCTGCCCATGGCAGGGGAGTTGGAACTACATGATATTAAGGTCCTTTTCAACCCTAACTATTCTATGGTTCTGTATAAAATACAGATTTACAGAATGTTTTTTTCTTTCCTATCCTCATCTCATGCTCATTCTTTTTTCTTCCTCTTCCTTTCTTGTGTTCTTTTTTGTCCAAGTTTTTTGTTACCATGTCTTTTCAGTCCCCTCATTGTCCAGGCTGAACATCTCCTTTCTCTTTGGGATTTAATTTCAAGCTTCTTTTCTGCAACCTACGCTTGAAGAAAGAATATTTGTTTTTCTCTACTCTCTTCTGTGTCAGGTGAGAAAAGGGAGCATCACAATATCATTCTTAACTTCTGTGAGGTGTGACAGGAGGCAGTTCGCTTGGATACACATGACTTGTTCTGACTGAATAGCATGCTAATTTATATTTATAAATACCTTTACAGAGGTGATGTTAAGACTGCAGCCCACTGTGTGGGGAGAAGGTGTGGGAAATGTAGCTTGGAAAGAAGGCTTTGGGGGTTCAGCTGCTTTGTATTTGAGAGATAGATCAATTGCAAATTATATGGGGATTTATAGGAAAAGTGTCAGTGTGTCAGTCATAATTTGGGAAAGCAAAACAGACTAACCGTTATTTTAATTTGTTTTCTTTTAGACACAGAGCTTGTACGGTTACTGGCATCAGCATGCATGCAAGCAGACAAAGACAAGAATAAACTGAGCAACAGATCTTCTTTGCCTTGTTCCAGAAGTAGGCAGCCCTTAAATGTCCCAATATTGCCAGATGACAAAGGAGGTCTAAAGGTAAATATATTCACTCTTAATAAATAACCAATGCATTGTTTCCTATAATGTATGAAGCAGAGAAAGTAATTTCAAAGAAGTACTTTGGATTTAATATGTAATTTTTGTATGTATGTGTGTGTGTATTCTGAATTCCTTGTTGACAACACTTTTCTGGGGACAGGTTGCCCAAAGAAGTGGTAAATGCTCCATCCCTAGCAGTGTTCAAGGCCAGGTTGCACAGAGCCTTGGAGGACATCATCTAGGGCAAGGTATCCCTGCCCATGGCAGGGGGGTTAGAACTGGATGATCTTAAGGTCCTTTCCGACCCAATCTATTCTATGATCAAAATCACCTCTCTTTGGACCAGCATGTGAAGAGAGTGCTGCAGTGAGGGACCTCTCCTGGGTCCTCTCTGCTTTTGTGTGGACAACTGCTTAGTGCTAGGGCCAGGACTGTAAACCAGAGATGGTTAGGGTGACTCAGCCAGTACATAAATTTTGTGTCTGTGTCAATATAAATGATGGAATATGCGGTGTGCAGAATTGTGGAAATGTAAAAATGAAAGGGAACCTGGGACACTCACCTGCTTTTACGCAGGGGAACAGAATCAACATGGCAAGAACGCCCTTGAGGGAAATTTCTGTTCTCTCTTCCTTATCTGTGGTGAAGAAGATCCCTTGGTCTCATGATCTCTGTCAGTACCTAGTTCCAATGCTTGTTGTTTCGTGTGGTCAGGTTTTTGTTTTTCTGTGATCTAATCTATATGTCTCTTGCTGCATATTAAGTTGATTGATTCTTTCTCAGTGGCCACCTTCAATTTTGTAAGAACTGTATACTTACAGAATTACATTCTCTTCAATAGCTTTTTTTCTTTTTCTCCAGACTAAACAAAAATAATTCATTATTTGCAGGTTATTTTCCCTAAATTTACTCCTATTTCTAATTTGTCTTATCTATCAAGATGAAGGAGCCAAAATGAGTCATGGGGTTCTAACTAGGGTCTCAGTGAAACATAGTAGCGTACATAAACAACTTGCATAGTTATAAATTTTATGTTGTTTTCCGTAAAATTTACCTTTTTTTGTAGCAGTGAGACACTGTATCTGTATTTAGTTTGTGGTATGTTACAGCTGTCTTTTTTTCTTCAGTACAGCTGCTTTGCTGCTTATTTCCTTTTCTGTATTTGTACACTTGATTTCTTCTTCTTACATGTCAGTTTGACTCCACCTGAGTGAATATTTTGTTAGGGCTTAAAATTAGAGTATCTGTGGTGCTTACAAAACTGTCTAGATAGATGTCTTCCACAAAGTCCTTCCTGCCAATTTGAGATCAAATTCCTGTTAGTTTGTCTCCTAATATGTTAGGGGTTTTTTTGCTATGATGCTTTCCCTGTATTAATTTTACTTGAGCCATGTTTTGCTCAGTTGTTTGAGTGTTACATGAAATAGCAATAAAAGCTTTGTTGAAGTCAAACTATGTTACAGCTTTTCATGCCTTCTGCCCACTTGACCAGTGTCAAGAGAGTGTCTGTCAGAGAGGGATTGATTTGATGCTGTTCATTCCTAGAAAGCAGTGCCAGCTGTCTCTTATTATCTGTGATGACATACTAAGCATCTTCAGTTATGTTCTTTGAAGTCAAGCTTTGTGATCAGTAAATCTTCAGGTTTTCCCCTTTTGGATAAGGGTGATTATGTATTTGACTTTTGCCTGATTTCTGTAACTTCTGCTGTCATCCTAACTTATTTTGAAGATAATTGATATTAGTTCTGAGATTGTGTTGTCTATAATTACTTTAGGGTAATTTTAGTAAGTCTTATCAGGTTTTAATTTGTGTAAGCTCATTTAAATATTCTTACTCTGTTATCAAATGCACATATATTCCTGTCTTCCTGCTGTTAATGGTGTTCATACTAAAATACCTGATCACAAGTTGTCTGCTTTTGAAGTTATAAAAACCCTTCTCTTCTGTGTCTCCTGTTTTATCACTTTTGTCACTAATTGGTTGACTTTTTTATTTTGTTGTGTGCTGGTTCTATTTGCAATTTATGCATAACACAGGACCTTGCTCTTTTACCTACTGATTGTGTAGTGGATAACCAGGATCTTACTCTTTACCCCTTTCACACAAGAACTGTTAACGGGTTTTTTTTTCCTCACCATTTTGTGGACTTGAAAGCAAAGTTGTATCTTTTCCGTATGCAAAAACTTGTTTCTTTTCCTTTCTGTGCTTGTTCAGTAAGCTATATTGTCAATGTCAGAATTAGAGCAATGTGAATTACCATATTCAGTTTCTGGTTTAGATTTGAGGGAAGGAATTTCCAGTTCTTCCCCTTAGTGTCTCATTCCTAACATTGTTACAAATATCTAAGGCATTTCTTCAGTGGCAACATCATTTTTGTGTTCTTTGATACTATTTCCTTCTCCCACTGCTACTAGACTTCAGCCTTCTGACCGACGATATTTTTACCTGTGGATGCATTTTTGTTAATTGGCTGCTTCAGTCTAGTTTAAAGCTTTATTCCAGCTTCTGTCTGTGTGTGATGTGGTAGCCTATATGGGGAGGCCAAACTTTCTGCAGTAGCAAACTGGAAACTCCAGAGCTCAGACCACCATCCTCGGAACACCAGAGTACAACATGAACCTCTCCATTATCATTCTTTTTTTTTTTTTTTTGCCACAGAGCAGTATTTTTTTATATGGTAACATAGTGGCTGTACTTACTCCATTTTGGGTTAGTCTGTGGTGTGACCATATGTTAATGAAGCAGAAGCACTGTGAAGAAGAGTAATAAAGATGACAGAAACTTAGAAGTGATCTTTGTTACAGAAGCAAGGAACAAAAAACACGTTTTGCAAGCGGTCTCTTTTGTAAGGTCATTATACTCTGTATTAGAACTAGATGGATTTTTTTCCCTTTCAGTCCTTTTTGGAAGGTGAATAAATACTGAATGGTGTGGGGTTTATTGCTTTCTTTATTTGTCTCTTTTGCCTTTTTCTGTCAGTTCTTTGTTGTTGAAGGTAATATAGATATTTTAGTTATGCCTCCAAATTAGATACAAAGGTCTGACAAGTCTGTCCATTACTAACGTTCCAAAACGTTAAAATCTTTTTAATGATCATCTGCTGGAAGGATTGGTTTACAGGGAATAAGTTTATATTTTGTACTGCATCTGTCGTATGGTAGTTGGGAAGACATATCAGTAAGCAATTGAAAAATGTTAAATGCCAAGAAGAAAGGGGAATCTGTATGTTGAGAAGGAATGGCCAAGAGCAAAGGAGTGTGTATTATCTGGATGGGATATCCCATAAAGCTGCCTTGATGAAGTATCATCACTTTTACGCAACTTTGTTAATTTTTTTACAGCGCTCTATATTGCACTGTGGTGAAGGATTCTCTCTCTATGGTGAAGGATTCTGTTAGTATGCAAACTACTTTAACATTGCTTTTGTAGTTGATAATAAAACTGTCTTGATAGATTTATCAATGCTGTAAGGATTACTTAATTGTGCATTTTTTTTCCTCTTTTTTTCTTTTAGTTGGAACTAAATTGTTGTGTCTTCTTATCAATCTAGTCCTGGTGGAGCAGGATGTCCAATCGATTCCGCAAGCTGAAGTTGACTCAGACATTGCGCCATGGATTTCCTTCCAATCAGTTTGCACCTTTTCCTGATGAGCCTGAACCTCCATTAAATTCCACCATAAAAGCAGTTTCACAGAGTGACCCAGACACCTCTGGAAACCTTGATGCTGCTGCAGCTCGGATCACAAATAACAAAGCTAGTGGTAACTCCAGAATTGTCTTGTGGGAAGCAAGCTGTAATGGGCTGGCTAAGATAATACTGTTTCTAATCTGTTGATTTTATTTAGCTTAATATAACTGAAAAGGCATGTAATGTATCTGTAATATATAGAAAGAAAGATGTTTGTACTCTTTATTGTTGATCATGCTAAATGTTGAGCATAGCGTCATTTAAGCAGGCAGATGCTAATGTAACCATGTTACTGTTCTGTAGCAAGCACTATTAGATTGGGCAGTAGAGACAGGTTGTTCAGAATCTGCTAGTATCTTTGCTATTTAAAAAATTAATAATTCTCAGAAGAAAGATTGGAAAAGCCAAAATTGTAAAGCGCATCTATGGAAATTGTAGAGGTCTCTATGCAAACCCCACCCCGCACCCCCAATTTTGATGGGAGATAAGACTATTGGCTTAACTTTACTTTAGGACCATGACAGTGTCACTGGAAATCTTATTTCTGTGTGCTTCCTGAGGGTAAAGCTGTTGAATGTTTGAAAACAGTAGGTTATCCTTGAGAACAGAAATAAGAGTGTGTAAACAGTAAAACATCATTTATGTATTTTTCAGGTGTAAACACTGCAAAAGGAGAAAAGGATGATGAGTTATTGACAACGATGGTATGTCACAGTGTTCTTGGAGTGTTCAGCTCAATTCAGGTCATGAAGCTCCCATGATTTGAGTTTTCTGGTTTTAATCTCAGATTCAAGTCACCATTAGAAAGAGAACTATCATTTGTTTACAGTCACTAGACAGGAGCTGGCAGGCTGTGATACATCAGTAGTTCTTAGACTAGGAAGTACTACAAGAAGTATGGTATGGAAGCTGTTCACAAAAACTGACTTTTTAAAAAAGTTAACGTATACCTCTGTATGGTAGCAATGAATTAGTAAAATAGGTAGAACAACGGATTAGTTGCTGACATGCAGTTTGTTGTGAGGAAAGCATGGATGGAACGTGGTACCAGTGTAAAAGTGAGAAATCATTAGTAGAGGCAACCATGAAATATTTAGTTAGGGATGTTTATTTGTATTGTTCTGTTTCTTCATTTGTTGTGCTGTAGCTTTAAATTCCCCCATGGCTTAGTCCCTGGAGATGTCATTAAATTTGGCTGGTTATCCTTTATGTTCTTTTTTTTAAGAAGATTGAGCAACTTTTGGTGTGACTGACAGAACTCCAGAGAGCCAAATCAGTTGTATTGTTTATTTCTCTTTCTGGAGAATGCATGCAGCAGGAACAGGCAGCTATTCACTCTTTCCAGGTGTCCTGTCTGGGAATAGAGAGGACCACCTTGTTGTTTCTTTGGAAATTAGTTGTTAACATTCCTGTTAAAATCAGTTTGAACCAAGATTCAGCCCAATGAAGGAAGAGACAGTTTCTGCCACTTACTGAGCGTACTGATGGGTGCTGAAATGTCCACTGGAATTGGTTATGTGTTGTACATCTTCACAAATATTACTTTTGTGTCTCGTTTCCATTTTATTTTGTTTAAAAATGCCTACGATTTTGAAGCTATATCATAAGCTCCCAGTAATCTTTCTTAAGAGGAGGCTCTTTTTGTTTTCCCTTTCTGTGTTTCCCTCATTCAGTTGAGAAGTAGTGCTCCTTTTACCAGGCTGCCCAGTGATAAACTGAAAGCAGTGATACCGCCTTTCTTACCACCCTCAAGTTTTGAGCTTTGGAATTCTGACCGAACACGAGTCAGCAAAGATGGCAAAGCTGAACAGATGAGAACTGCCTGGCCACAGAGAGCAATCAAGCATGATTTTAACAGCAGTGGGAACTCTGACATAGTAAGCAAACCAAATATGTACAAAAATACTGTGTTATATCCAGGCCATGCTGACATGGTGGTCAGCCACACTGTGTTTCTGATTAGAAATTACTTTAAACCCACTGTCTCAGTACTAGTTTGTCATTTTAAGTTTTGCTGTGTAGGAAGAATACACATCTCTGTTGAAGGAAAATAAATGGAACAAAAACGTTGTATGAAATGACTTGTTTGCTGTTAACCAGAATAAAGTCAAGGCCTAACACAAACTGTTAATGTAGCTGCTGGTTCCACCTGTATGTTTTAGTTGCAAAAGTAGGCACAGTCATTGGAGTATGGTGGAAACTGCTCTGATTTAGGAGAAGACTAGGAACAGATGAAAATAAAGTTTCTCATTTTTTTAGCAATTGGGGGGAATAAAAAGAAATATCAATGAGGCATAGATATACAGACACAACATTCTGAAAGCTTAGTAATAGATAAATTTGTAGCAATTAGTGATCAAGTGGGCTTGAAGGGATACTGCCTTACAACTTAAGTACTGTAAAAAGCAAGAAGTTTGAATACATACTTCTTCAGTGTTTCTAGTGAAAACACAAAACAAAAGAAAATGGCTTGTTTGTTTTGAGACAGGAATCAAAACAAACTTGACCATGTTTACTTTCATGATTGCTAGGAGGAAAAGGAGAAGTGCTTGCTCCCCTGAATTTAGACTGGTAGTCAAGTGTAGAGGAGAGTTTATTTTATTAGTCCAGAACTGTATTTCATGCCAGTCTAGAAAATGGGACAATGAAAACATTTTAGGAGGATTTTTTCTGTCTTCCCTCTTTGCGTGAAAGCTTAATACCAGTTGGGGTAATTTAGGTGTGGACTAAGGGGAAGTATTAGGTCACAGGAAGGTAAGTGTTCATCGTCTTAAAAAAGGTGATTATAATAACTTACGTGGATAAGTAGCACCCATTTATAAAGTGAGGGAAGGAGAGAAACTTGGTAAATCAAAGTTAGAAGAAGTAATTTGAGCAACAGGGTAAGAAACACAAAAAAGCTGAGTTGCAGGAGCCGTATGTCACATGGTTGGCAGTGGTCTAAAATCAAAAGAATTGGAGAATGTGAATGTTACAGAGGATTTAGCTAGTTTATGGGTAGATCATTAGTGCCTCAGTTAGCAATAATCAATAAAATGGTGCAGGGATATGAAAATGCAACCGGAGGAGAGAAAGTTCATGTTTGTTGCAGCATAGTAAAAAACAAGGATATGGATGATAAGTAGGCGGTAGCTGTTTTGCAAGATGGGAAAGTCAAAACCAGGATTCTGCAGGAAAGAAGTTTCACATATGACAATTCCCCCCACCCCCTGCAGTATTGTGTATGTTGTGTCTCTCAGGTGTCTCTCTCATTTATGTTGGCCAGAGGTTAAGAAGAAGTAATGCCTTTACTATGGTGTGATTTCTGTTGTTGAATATACATATTCAGAGGATAAATTTACATTAGATGTTAGGAAAAATATCTTTACTGTGAGGG
>JBCJKH010029150.1:0-12032 GCA_039877255.1 Loriculus beryllinus | reverse complement strand
GGGCCTATAGGGATGCTGGGGAGGGACTCTTCATTAGGGACTGTAGTGACAGGACAAGGGGTAATGGGTTAAAGCTTGAACATAGAAGGTTTAGAATGGATATATGAAAAAAATTCTTTCCTGTTAGGGTGGCAAGGCACTGGAATGGGTTGCCCAAGGAAGTGATGTGGTAGTGTTCAAGGCCAGGTTGGACGAAGCCTTGGGTGGCATGGTTTGGTGTGAGGTGTCCCTGCCCATGGCATGGGTTGAAACTAGATGATCTTAAGGTCCTTTCCAACCCTAACTGTTCTGTGATTCTATTAATTTAATTCAGGGCTAAGGAGGTAGTACATTCTGGCATAGGGTAGAGTAATAGAAGCATGTTACCACTCAAATAAGTTTTATCTTTTAATATGCATCTCTTATGTAGAAAAGTTCTATTTATGCTATAGCACAGAAGCAAAACTGTACAGAGACAGGAACCACTGCCATCCCTTCTTGTCTTGTTACCAAGCTCAGCTTTGTTAGTGTTTTCCTTGTAGCAGCCTTACTGACCAAATGGTACTTTAAGTTAAACTCTTAATTTAGGAATTGAGGAGAAAATCACCTAACACTTCTTTTTAGGTCACATAATGCCAATATTGAAATTTGTGAAGTGATACATAGATTGAGAAATTTAGAAGATGCAAGACATTAACTTGTTTTGGAAAAGACTGATATAGAAGCGTAGAATATGTATGTATGTGTCTGTGTATATATATATATATTATTCCTCACTTTAATACGTGTATTTTCTGTGTCTCCAAATATGTTTGCAGAATATTTAATAAACTTGAATCATTTGACTCATGTCAAGTTTAAGGTTTGACTGGAAACTTTCATTCCAGTGCAGCAAGGGGTTTAAATGCACAGAGTAGTTTATGCTTGCTACATATTGCTGGTTAATCCAGCATGAAGTGCTACTTTAAGTTAGCATCTGATATACACTGAAAAGCCTTTATTGAGCTTTATTTATTTAATTAAATCTCTGAATGAAAAAGACCTGTTTTTAGAGTCAAAGTAATTTCAGCTTTTATAAAAAGAGTAGTTGTGCTCGTATATAGTATTGCTTTATAAGAATTCATTTTCTTATTCCAGAATTACATCCTTAATAAATGTAATTTTCTTGATGAATTTAAGGGGACAGATGACAGAATCACCTGGGATAAATCAGTATTGCTCGAATTATTTCAGTGTGTACCAAGCAGAAGCTTCTGATTGTAGGTACATGCTCTGTAGATGTTATGGAAAATTTAAGTAATATTGAAGCATCATATGTAACATAATTTTATCTATTTATTTTTTTATTGAAATGAATGTATCATTAACTACAGCAAAAACTGGAAATGAACAAAAGACCCCCATCTGGGACTTCATCTACGTCTAAAAGCACATCACCAACTCTCACACCTTCCCCGTCACCCTCCCCGTCTCCTAAGGTTCACAACGCAGAATCCTCTCTCTCTTCTCACAGACAGGCCAAGAGCAATGGTTCCAGCAGTGGTACTATTACAGATGATGGTGAGTCAGTCACTGGAATGATAGGAGATTTATTCATCAAGAGCACAAAGTGTTTAAAGCTGTAACTGTACTGGGTTAGTGTGTATCTGCATGTGAGTGAGAGCTTTTTTCTTTCCAGAAAAAATACTTTGGTGTTTCTTATTGCAGGATTGGCATTCCTGCAGTAACTGGCTATTTTGCCCCATTTAGATGGAGATTGGTGCCACTCTAAAGCTAGCATAGAGCATTCCCTTCTTCCTGGATTAAATCCTGTTTTACACCCTTTGCTGAGGGTAGAAAATGTACTTTATCCATATTCAAAATATATCTGTGTTTTCTGGTTGGTTGGGTTGGGTTTTTTTTTGTTGCTTTGTTTTTTTATTGTGGTGAAGCACATCACTGCAGACATACAATTTTAATTCATAGCATGTCTTAGCTACATGCAAATGATTTTCAAGAGCTGTATTACATTTATTTTATTAAATTGCAAAAGGTAGCTTTATTTTGATCTTACTTTTAACTTCAGGTCATAATAAAGGGTAATGATGTCATTATTTTTCCAATAAAATTACTGTCATTTAAGTCAAACTTTTAGGTCTAAATTATAACATTTTATTTTAAAATGTCTTACTACTGTATTGGAAACAGAGTATCAATTACCTTTTCCTTTTCCTTCAAGTAAACTTAAATTAGAAAATTGCATTGAGTGTTACTATGAAGGAACAGTAGGCAGCAGTGTTCAGAGGTGTGCATGGTTTCTTTTTAGGCAACCACTTGGTGGATCATCAACAGCTTGTCCCTCTTCTGAGAACCAGTGATGTAGAGAATCATGACCGACGAAACCATGTGAGAATAAGAGGAAGCTCTGAAAGCTTGGAGAAAGGTAATCTTACCCTACTTCTACAGAGTAGTACAAATGGAGGTGCTAAATAGGAATAATATGAAAGAAGAAGTAAGAGCTCTGAGAACCTTTGCTTTTTCCAGTCATGTGGGTAGGAATGCAAGATATGAGTAGAGCAAAAGAAAGTCATGATGAAAAAGCCAAGGAGAAACAATACACTATGCAAAAGTTGTAAAACAGAGAGGTTTCTGGTTTTGTTCAAACTTAATGTGTCATACAGACACTGGAAAAGAGAGAGAAGAGAACACGGAAGGCTGACAGCTGAACACATTGTATCTCTGTGTGAAGTGGTAAATATTATAGTTGTTCATGACAGCAAGACTCTGGGCTCAGACCCTGAATTTTTCTTCCCATATCACAACCTGTAATTTAAGCACACTAGTGTGATGAAAGAAGTCTAATAAACAACCTAAAAGAAAAATGTTAATAATATATCTGAGGTCTTCTAATGAAGTTTTTACTTTCTGTAAGATGATATTTTTCATCAAACTGCTTGGAGAAGTTCTCATGCTGGTTACCTTTTGCCATAGATTAACCTTAGTTAGGGTACCTAGACATTTAGCTTGAAACTATGTCAACGTTTACAAATCGTGTTAAGCAGGTCAGATTCATTGGCCTTGAGGTAAAAAAATCAAAACCCTGGCAGAAAATAAGACTCAACTAGAATTCTTCACTTTAGTTTTCTGTGGAATCTGTTGTGTAAAGAAGGGGGCTTCCAGAGTGGTGCGTGGAAAAGTGTGTCTGTCTTAAGATACTGGATGTCTTTTGACAAGCTTAGAGAGTGAGATTCTCTTCCAAATTTCTGCTGATGATGAAAGAAAAGAGACAATCAAAAGACAAAGAAGTGAAATAAATGAAACTTAAATTGTGTTCAGGTTTCGTCTTAGCTGGACTTCAGCTATATGTGTTCAAGATGCCTGAATGTCAGGCACTTAAGGAGTAGAGCTTCAGATATACCCTTGTTATTTCAGTGGTTTGAATGGGCAGCTGACTGGTTGCTTGCTCTACACTGTGCCTCCTGGATCATAACATGGAAATGTGCCATTCAATTCATGGCCTGCTTGAGGAGTTTTGCTGTCTAAACTGCATGATCTGAGTTGTTCTTAGTGGTTTGGTTTTTTTAAGATACTTCTAATGAGGAAGAAAGGCCAATACAACAGAAATATTTTATCCTAGCAAGGTAAGACTTACATGAAAGTAGGTAAGAACACCTTAAACCAATAATTTAATTTCTGATGCAGACTAAATGTGATTGGTTTTTTGTTATCATGTATGCAGAGATCACTAAGATCTTTCCTGATCCATGGAGGGGATTTTGTTTTATTTTCTATTATTGCAGATGAGCTGACTGGCATCCTTAAAAAATTGTCACTTGAGAAATATCAGCCGATTTTTGAGGAACAAGAGGTATGTCTTTTTTTGGAAGATTTATTTTTTAGTTTTAGAAAAAGTAGTGTATGACACACATTGAGTCAGAACTGTGATTCAGAATTTCAAATTTAAGGTTTTACAACCATTTCTGATTCAGAATGGGCCTCAAAACATGGGACAAGTATTTGTGACATTCTCCAGGATACTGCAAATAGCAACCTACAGTTTTGATATAGGTAGACTATATTGCCTCAGACTTCCCCCCCTCCTCTGTTTTTACACTCTGCTTTTTCTGTATGTGGCTAAACAGTTACAGGACACACTTGTATCATCCCTAGAATCACAACTAGAACATAATTTGTAGATGGCTTCTTTTCCTTTTGTATCTGCTGTGAATAAACAACAGGAGAATTGGGGGACCTAAGCATCGTTGTAGATGAGGCTGCAACAGTGATTTGCCTGAAGGATACAATGAAAGGAAACATGGCTAAAAGTACATAAAATTAATTAATTACAATGTTTAAGACAGTATCAGTTGTGAGCAGCAATTGTTTGTTTGGCCAGAGGAAGAGAGTAGTAAATGGACATACAATAAATTGTCATTGCTTCAGAGTTCAGAATTCAGCACCATGAACACAGATTATTGAGCTGCATAACAATACACCAAGTTTATTATTGTTCCCCTGCATGATAGGGAAGGGAGAGAGCATTTTATAGAAGTGAATATGCTCTGTATGTGAAGGTCATATTGATAGGAAGAGTTTCCGATGTTTATTCTTACTACAACCTCTTGGGTGTGTTGATACAGTAAAACCTGATACATGAACAGACTCTAGGTTTTCCTTAGGAAACACTGAAAGAGTGCATACAATATTCTGAAATTCAAAATATACTTGGTGGAGGGAAGAGGGAAGAAAACAAATGAGAGAAAATTTAGGATTATTCAACTAGCTGCTGCTGTAAATAGAGGAATTTTTGTGGAGTGTATTTTGTATTGATAGAGATTATCTAAAAAGAAATGGAAAATAATATTTTAAATATACTGTCATAAGTAATTGAGTTATTAGCAGCCAGTTCAAAACCTGACAGTGAGTGATAAAGTAGGTACCATTTGGTGTTGGTAATTCAGTAAAAATTGTAGTGTGCACAATATTTAGAGTAAGTCTGTATGGTAAAAAAAGAGCCAAACACTTAACCTGTAATAGTTAATCTTTGCCTAGGTAAATTTGCCTTGTCTTTTTTAATCTTTTTTACATGCAGGTGGATATGGAAGCCTTTCTTACACTTACTGACGGTGATCTAAAAGAGCTGGGTATTAAAACCGACGGATCAAGGCAGCAGATTTTGGCAGCTATTTCTGAACTGAATGCAGGAAAGGTACATTTTGAAGTACTGAACTTAGTAACTTAATTCAGGGCTTGGTTATGTTGTTAATTCGATACACATTTTAAGATTCAGTTTCTGATGTTAGTTAGAAAAACCAATTTAATGTTTTCCAAACAAATATTCAGTGTATTTGATTAGTGAAAAATACTTTCCTTTGTGGTACTCCCTGTTCTCTTTCTAGTTACTGGAATTTGTACCAAAAGCTACTAGCAACACAAACATTGGAAACACTGCAGTTACTGAATATTGATTTTTCAGTTTTTTTATGCTAAAAAGAATCAGCTGGCCAGTGTGGTCCAGCTCAAAAATATCATGTAAAAAGAAAGGTCTCCTTTGTTTTGCCTAGCAGTTCTTAATTTCTCTGTGACTAGGTAAATAACACTTCTGTCATTCCTTACACTTTTATTGCTTTTCAATTTTATATTGACATAAACAGATTTGCTAAGCATGGCATACAGTGAGAAATGTTCTTGTCAGAGGAATTATGGAGTGGAGCATCACTTTAGTTAGGCCTGCTCACACTTCTCAGGTGCTTTTTCAGTTTTGAGCTCCATTCTCTGATACTGGAAGCTCAGGTAAACAAAACATAATTTCCCAAAGTTAAGATCAATAGCAGCAAGTGACGAGGCTAAAAATTAGGGAAGGTGGATGGTGTGTTTGATGTGCCATTCTATGAAGCTATGAAGAAAATCATGAAAATGTTTACATTGCTGTCTGATAGTTTCAGGAAAAGATTACTGCAAGGTAAAGATTTGGTATTATTCCTGGTAGTACACTGTGACTGTCTGGGCATAGACTCACATATTGACACTTTTTTTTTTTTTGTGTGAACTCTTAATAAAAATTTTGTAAACCAGAAATTTAAGAATACCTTATTCTAATGTATTGTGCTTTTACAGGGACGAGAGAGACAGATCTTACAAGAAACTATACACAACTTCCACTCTTCCTTTGAGAGCAGTGTTAGTAACACACGACCTCCAGGTCATTCCCAGTGTAAGTATCACCTGAAATTAATTGAAAAATGTATGGATACTTTCAATTAATACTGGCTACAAGACAGGATGTGGCAAACAATCTGGTTAACTGCTTTCAGGGTTAATGATTGGTGCATGCCTGTGTCTTTTGCTGAGACTGTACACAAGATTTCAAGGTAAAAGGTTAGATATATCTGTAAGATTTTTATACACACTTCAGTACTGTTGGAAATAAGCAGATTTTTGTTATGCGCTGATAATCACATGGATATAAGTATTGCAAACTGTAGTGTACTGTATACTGTGAATTGTATATACGTATACATATATAGCAGCAGTGGGAGGTGCGTTTCTGTATGATTCATAATTTACTTTTGCATACTCTATAGAAGACAAATTTAGTGTGTTCAAGTAGATTAAATACATTCAAGGTTTACAATTTACTGGCTTAGCTAGCTATGTTAATTATGTATTTATGTATCTATGCATTTAGTTATTTTGGATGGGTAATATTTTACTGTGATTGTCTATAGTCTGTTTCTTTGGTATGCATCTATTCCAGCTACTAGTGTTAAAGTGCCTCTTAAGCTCCTTCAGTTGCTTACTTTGCAGTTTGCATCCACTCAAAAAATCATTTAAGTTCTTTATGGTTATATTAAATAGTATCTCAAATATTCTGTGCTTTAGAAGGCCTTAATAATGACCAAGTCCCAGACATTTTCAGTCAGCTGACTATCACTAGACATGAAACTGGACACTGTGTCTTGAGGAAAACAGCATGCTGGGGTAGCTAGTCAATGTGGGCTACTTTCTGTTGTCTGCTTTGCTGAAAGTCACTGTCAGGTGTCACTGTGTGCATTGTGCAGATTACTTCCCACTCTCAAAGTAGTCAGCGTGTTTAGGCACTTCTGGATGTCTCTCAATAACATCCCAGATTTGAAGAGCCTTTTCAGTAGGTACCACTAGGTGAGCAGAAGCTGCTATTTGGGATTTGCTAACACAGTGCAGTGAACTGGAATTACTTAAGAACTGTAGAAGCATACAGATGTAATGTCTTCAAGCAACTTTCTGAGTTTTCTCCTAGGGCATTTCTTAACCTCATTATGAAAAAAAAGAAATCAGCAGATTTGGAGGTAAAGCTAACTGCTGTTTAGCTTAGTTTACTTTCTAATATAAAGTTCATTGAAATGCTTGAAAAAGCAAGATGAGCCTCATCACTTGGTATAGACATCCAGCTGCCTCCCCACCTAAACATAACAGTTCTTAGCAGGTGGGAAGAAAAGAGAACAACCCCAACATCTAGCAAGGACACTGAACAATGGCTTTTAGATACAAAAGAATAAACTAAGTGTTCTCCAGATACAAGTTAAATGTAAAGTAACTATGCCTATAATGAAAAAAGAATATGATGCCGTTCAATCTATAATTCTGTGCAAAAATTCTGGTCTTACAGTTTCTTTTTACATATGTGAAAGCAAAGAGTATTTTGCATATTGATACATAATTACACACATGTATTTTCAGATATAAGTATTTTAAAAGATGTGACAGAATAAAGTAGAAGAGAGCGAGGAGTTGTTTGTATATTTACTTTTCACTTTTGGATTCAAAATCAAAAATATCAAATGGAAATTAATTATCCAGAGAACAGAGTTAAAGAGATTGTAGAGTGAGAAGTAAAAATAGGAGCAAAATCAATGTAGACTTGCATGTAAATATTGTACAGGGTTCAGGTACTCACTTGCTGGAAAGGTACACATGGAGAAAGGAATGATGCTGGAAAAGTTTGTGGCAGTAGATGAACTTTTCACATGTGACTTTGGCTTTTCATACCTTCTCTGTACAGGAGAGGCCTTAAGGTGAGTAAAGTGAATTACAGAGTCAAATGATTGGATCTGGTCTAATAGTGATACTGTGAAATATGAGCCAGTTTCTAGTAGTTGTGAAATTGTCTCTTTAAAGTCTTGTCTTGCTTGTCACTGTTTTTCAGATTTATTTTCTTTTCTTTTACAGCACCTGGCTGCTCTGTAAAACCACAAGAAGCTGTTTCTCCTAAAAGGTAGCTACTGGAAAAAAAAATCCTTTTTCTTGTGATGAAGTTTGGCCTCTGGCTGAGTAAGTCCAAGTGTACAGATGGAAATTTGAAAAGCTAGTGCTAACTACACCTGCATAAGACTTTCTGCAGTAATGTGCGTAAAATTCAAATCCCACAAAGAATCAAAGAAAATACCAGAGATGGCCTAAGTGTTGAATGGTTCAAGGCATCAGTGGTCTGAATTTGAGAAGAATGAAGTCAGAAGAGCAGGAAGAATGAATGACTATGTAAAAAGATTCCTGTTTTCATTCTACTCTTGCCCATAGATGAAAAACCCCATAGGAGGCCAACCTGGGCACAGTCAAGAAAAGCAGAAGCTTGGAAGGAGGCATGAAAACTATCACAAGTTATGAGACATGGAGAAATATGTAAACTGATCACACCCCTATTGATTGGATACAGATAAAGGAGTTCAAATTGAAAATGTAATGGTTTCATGAGAAGGAATATGAAGGAAAAGTAATGCTGCATTCTTCATTAACCAAAATACACTTTTATCTATTCAATATTAAGAGGTTAGAACAGCAGTAAAAGTAAATATGAAATACCTACTTGTAAAACCAGCACTTTATTTAATGAAATGCATAATCTGTCACCATATTTAAACAGAAATAGTGTTAAAATATTTTATATTGCTGATTGGGTTTTTTGGGGTTTTTTTTGAGAATAAAAGCATCTAACTGGTATTGCCTGGGTTTTTTGAGCAGTGATACTATCAGATCCATAACACATATTTTTGTAACTTCTGTAACAATTTTGAAAGGGCCAGTTATAGTAATTATGAGTGAAATAATTTTCTGCTTAATAGGAATTATGGTACAGGAATTATTGTACGGCAATTTACAAGTGCTCAGAGGCTTCTGACACTAGACTTGGCTTTCTGAAGACTCACAAATATGTAACTTTATCACTGGCTGAAGTAACATACAGCTCAGGAGTACTACTGCAGGTGAAGTCAAGGTCTTAGAGCTCTAATGCAGAAGAATGATGTCAGGTAATTATTCTGTGCTGAACTAAAGAATTTACATTTCTCTGTCCTTCTCACTGCACTGTTTTTAGTGGAGTTTAGCAAAAACAAGAAGAGAAGTGAAGTGCGGTGATAGAGATCAGATCATCAGTGGTGATGCCCCTGCTGTCCCTCAGGTGCCTCTGGGCATGTGACTTGATTCTGTGATGGCTTCATTGTTTGGCCATCTGAGGTAGAGCTCGAGTTGCTGACAGCAAAGAGCAGAGCAGCTGAGCTGTACCAGGTTATGCAGTTGTGCTGAAACAGAGCTGAACTTGAACACAGGTAGCTAAATCCCTAGGGCAAAGAGGAGAAGAGATTACAGGGGTGTATTGCAGAAAAGAGATGTCTGTGAATTGATGAGTCAGTCAGATGCTGTCAGTGCCCTGAGATCCATTGAGTTCATGCTATTAACATTTCAGGTGTTAAGCTAATGGCCCTCTCCCTTCCTGAAGAAACGTGGATAGTTTTGGTTAATACACTTCAAAATGTAGCGGAGATTTACTTGTGGCTTCTTACTAAGACTAGGAGGCAGTTGCTTTTGAGAGAAAAACATGCAGTGACACCTTGGAGCTGCTGTCGGTGTAAACAGGAATAAGTGATCTGGAATGAGCTGAAACATCTTGCCTACTACCTAGTACCTGTGGGCCAGAAGACAGCACAGTTCTGCTGTACAGTTTTGTGCTTTTAATGTAACAGGTGGCAATCTAGACATCCAGTTACACTGCAGAGTCACCTGAAGCTTCCTGATAGGAAAACCTCAAGGTGAGATGGGTTCAGCTATTCCCTTTCAGAGCTTGTGGGCTTTCCTCTTTGGAAGAAGTACTCACCTGAATTGAGGGGGTAGGTGTTTTTTGGTTTGGTTTTTTCTTTTTTTTCTTGGGTCCTTTTCAATAAGCCATTGAACAGTTAGTTCAATATGAAAAACACTTTGCAAGGTTGCAAGATGCATTATTTCTACAGTCTGAGAGGGTTCAAATTCATACATACCACTGCCCAGAAGATTGTAGGAACCTTAAGGCTGTAAGGCAAGGTAGAGGCATGCTTCATTCCACTGGCTAAATCTTGTCTTACTGTGCAGAAAATAATTCAAGATTCATGGATTGTGGTCCCATATGGCAAACATTGGTCTAGGATGGCCTAAGCAAAGGCTATTCTACTTGGCTATTTACAGATTCCTAAGCTATATAGTGACTGAGGATAAGTAGTGCTATAAATTTGGAAATGTTAGCCAAAGTACATCAAAGCACGAGCAGCAAAGAGATTTAAACGGAACACAACAGTGTCAGAGAAGACCTTGCAGTGCACAAGGACAGGCTCTTAACATTTACACAACAGGCAGAAAGGCTTTCTCAGACTGTACCGCCATCAAAATTCTTTCATATTTTCTGCTGCATTTATTTCTTAAATGTGATCATTTTCTTCTGCCTGATTTAGCTGCTATCCCATTAAAACAGGTTTCTTACTGTGGCTGTTTTTTATACCTCTGAGAGGAGGTAAGTTTGAGGCTGACATCTGTGTTTATGTGTCTCTGTGTGTGTAGAGTGAAAGGGATAGAAGGATATTTGCATATATGTGCCTATATATCTCTCACTCTATATATGCACATATGTACATAAATGCACATACACATATATATACCCTTCTCCTGTTAAGTATTAGACTCTAAAATAGATTTCTATTTTAAGACTGTGGAGACACACACACACATATGTATATATATATACACACATGTATACCCCCAGCATCTTAGCTATAATTTATGTATGGTTAATTCAAAGTACATTCATGTACATGTGCATGCAAACTCACAATAACGAAATATTTTCCTTTCTTCCCACTCCTTCCTTTTCTCTGTTAACAAACCAGTTAGATGTAAAGGACCCTTTAACTCCAGCAGGATCAAGACAGTGAATCTATTATCTAATTGTCCTGGTAGATCTGAGTTGGTTGACTGAAAGAACCTATTTTCAAAATATAACATTAACTGGTGATCAAACATAGTATGTGTTTAAATTTGCACTGGAAATGATGATAAATTGAATGCAGAGCTCCCCTCCTGTTAACATCACTTACAAATTCTTATGAGACTCCACTGCTGTATAATTGGATAAGAAAAGATAGTCACTTCTTTACACATATGTAAAATTACAACATAAATATTTCTAGTTCTACAGCAGGTGAACAAACACACCGTGGGGGAAACCAGAGGACATAGCTGGAAGGTAATGGCAATATGTTTCACATATGGAAAATCAGTTAATTTTTTCTGCCATTTAACAGAGCTATGGAAAAACATATTTCAGGCAGACTTTAAATAATTGACAGTATAAACTGTGCTGGAAATATAATTAGCCAATTTCCCACTTTTCTCATGGCAGAACACTTGGTTTAAAAATTTCTTCCTTTTACCTTACCAAGGTTTTAAAAATCAATTTCTTCCACAATTAATTCCTCTTTTTTATAAAGCTTTCCTTCTCACACAAGAGCATGACTATTATCAATTAAGATTCTGTCTCTAAGCACTAAGGAATTAAAGGTAAATTGGTGATGGAATTGTATTTTGCATTGATTTTTTTGTTGTTATTTTAATGCCAAGAAAAATCAATTGGGTTATAATTGGCTCTAACCAGCATCCAAACAGGATGAAACTTTCTCTCTGTAGCTAAAGCCAAGTAGGTCTCAGAGAAAGGTATTTTTTCTCAGCATTTGAAACCGTCAAGGAAACTCTAATCTACACCATACCTGGAAATCCTTGATAAGGAGCAAGTAGTTGGT
>JBCJKH010029147.1:0-26339 GCA_039877255.1 Loriculus beryllinus | reverse complement strand
TGAGGTGTCCCTGCTTATAGCAGGGGGGTTGGAACTAGATGATCTTAAGGTCCTTTCCAACCCTAACTATTCTATGATTCTATGTTAGTGTCAGTAAAACATGACCACTTAGTACATATTGCAATGGTTAATTATGAGACACCACTCTGCAAAATAACTATTGTGGGGTTTTTTTAATTTATTTAAGATTATTTCATTTTATGATTTTTACATTATTGTGTCGCTTGTTTCATCTTAACATAAAGGAGGTAAGTATGTATTTTTTTCACAGATTTATTATGTGTTAGTTGCCTTATAAAACAGAAAAATCTTTTGGAGATTTGTAATCTGCTTCCCTGTATTAAATTAATCTGTTCAGTTGGTATGTCTTTGTGCTCTATGATCAGTCACATTTCTAAGGGCAGGTATTCACTCTCTAAAATGGTACCTGTAAAATCACAGCACTTACAGTTAAGTGTGTTTTTGTATGTCTGTGCCACAAGCAAGCATAGAGAGATTCTTCAGCTTTCCCTTTTCTTAGAATGAAGAGTCATTGTTTCTGCTCATTCAGAACCATTTAACCTCAGAAAGGTACAGCCAAAAGTGGTTTGGTTTTTAAGCCAAAATGAAGGGATTAGCAAATACCTGGTGGTTGTCTTATATTCTCACAGCAAGATAAAACAGAAGCTTCATAAATAAAAAGAACTAAAGCCAAATTGCAGCCAAAATCACAGCAAGAAACCCAGATGAGCTATATAGCTTTTCATTCAGTTAGTATTGATTTTGACAAGTGATCAAAACAAGGGTTATTGGAAGAAAAAATATAAGGAGTTTTTCTTAAATAAATAACAAAATCTACTGATAGATAATTTCCTAAGTAAATTCTAAACACACAGTATATTGATGTGAAACAAGAGTTCATTGCCATCAAAGCCTGTAATAGGAAAAAAATGAGAGCAGCCCTGAAGAGAAGTTGGGAGTGTAGGTTGACGAGAAGCTCAAATTGACCCAGCAGTGTGCACTTGCAGCCTAGAAAGCCAACTGTATGCTTGGCTGCATCAAAAGAAGCATGACCAGCAGTTCGAGAGAGGTGATTCTGCCCCTCTGCTCTGCTCTGCTCTCATAAGACCCAACCTGGAGCACTACGTTCACATCTGGGGTCCCCAGCATAAGTAGGACACAGACCTGTTGAAACACGTCCAGAGGAGGGCCACAAAGATGATCAGAAGGCTGGATCAGCTCTTCTATGAAGACAGGCTGAGAGAGTTGAGGTTGTCCAGCCTGAAGAAGAGAAGGCTCCAGAGAGACCTTAGAACAGCCTTCCAGTACCTAAAGGAGCCTATAGGAAAACTGGAGAGAGACTTCTGACAAGGGCCTGTAGGGATAGAAAGAGGCAGGAATAGCTTTAAACTGAAAGAGGGTAAATTTAGGTTAGATACAAGGAAGAATTTCTTTCTGTGAAGGTGATGAGACTGAAACAGGTTGCCTAGAGGAGGTGTGGCCATTCCATCTCTGGAAGTGTTCAAGGCCAGGTTGAATGGATGCACAACCTGGTCTAGTAGAAGGTGTCCCTGCCCCTGTCAGGGGGTTGGAACAGGATGATCTTTAAGATTCTGCCTTGCATTGAGCTGTAACAGTTATTTTTCTCCTTCCCAGTAGCTGATGCAGTGCTGTGTTTTGACTTTAGTCTGAGAACAGTGTTAATAACGCATCAATGCTTTAGCTGTTGCTCAGCAGCACTCTACCCTGATCAAAGACTTTTCAGTCTCTCATGTTCTGCCAATGAGAAGGGACACGAGGAGCTGGGAGGAAGCAGAAACAGGACACCTGAACCAAAGTAGCCAAAGGGGTATTCCATACCACAGCATGTCATGCCCAGTACATAAAGTGAGGGGAGTCCCCTCCCAGATTACTACTCAGGTCAGGCTGGGTATTGATCAGTGAGTGGTGAGCAGTTGTGTTGAGCACCGCTTGGGTTTATTGTTTTGTTGTTGGTTTTTTTCTTTCCCTTTTTAGTTTTATATTTCCTCCCCTTATTATTTCCCTTTTTATAATTATTGGTAGTAGTAGTTTTATATATTTTAATTATTTAACTGTTCCTAGTCCATGGGGTTTATATTCTCTTGGTTTTCCTTCCCAGCCTGCTCAGAGAGGAGGAGTAGGGTATGGCAAGTGAATGGCTGTGTGGTGCTGAGTTACCAGCTGGGCTTAAACCATGACAGATTCCTTCCAATCCAAACCATTTGATGATTTCATGATTCTGTGAAGTATCTTCTGTCTTCTTCTACTCCACATACCAATGGAAAAATTCAAAAGACAGCTGATACACAGATTAATGTGTAGTTGGAAGACTAATCAGCATTTTGCCCCCCAAGATACAAGTTCTCTGCTACAAAATAAGTAATCTAAACCAAACATCAAATAAATACTTTTTGTAATAATATAAATAAATGTTGTTCATAAAAAAAATTTACTGAACATTTAATTGCATGTATTTTTTTCAGTGTAATACATGGTGCATAAGAAATACTTTACATGGGATAAAACTCTCTGATCTTCTAACTAAATTGCAAGGAAAACAAGCCTGCACACAACAGGGCATGATGTTGTACTATTATCACGCTATGGAGAAGAATATAATGCTTCACCAACTATGAACTGTTTTATTGTCAGTACTGACAGATTGTAACTAACATGTACAGAAGTATCTTCTTTTCCTGCATAAATGGCTTAATAATACATCAAAGTACATTTTCAGATCTAAACATATATGTGTAAATTCAAAGGCTCAAGACTGGAGGAGAAGATTGCGTCCATACATACATATGGATTTACTTTATCTGTACTTTCATCAGGGAAGTCTTGAACAAAAGATAAAAACATGCACCTTTTCCCGGGACAAAACATTTCCAGCCAGGACCACAGCGTTCAAATGGTGTGGGCACATCACCTTGAATCCAGAACGCTCATTTTCTCATTAGCTATTCCATCTTTGTAAGAAAGGCCCTAAATTCAATAACTCTCACTGGCAGGCAAATTTGTTTTTAACAGTTACACTCTTTGTAAGACACCTTGTACTGCAGTCATGGGGTTTTATTCATTTGAATCATATGGCTAAATATAATTATAGCCGTCAATTACTTTGTACTTTCAAAAACACAGAAAATGTCTTACATTGTATATAAGGCACCATTAGTGGAATTGTTTCCTTCTAAATTGGCAGAGGTTGGAAGTGTTCTACAGGCTTTTTGGATTTCTCCTATGCTTGTCCTGCCCCCTCACTTTTCTTCAGAAAAAGAGTAGATGTATTTTATCCAATGACTTTTGTATGTAAATACTTAAAAGAGCTGTGAGAGTGCCAATCAGAATATGGGGTATAATAATTTGAAGTAAGGCATTTAACCTCTAGAAAACATGGGATCATAGAATCACAGAATAGTTTGGGGTGGAAGGGACCATAAATACCATCTTCCTCCAGCCCCTGTGCCATGGGCAGGGACACCTTTCACTAGGTCCGGTTGCTCAAAGGCCTTATCCAACTTGGACTTGAACACTATCAGGAATGGGACAGCCACAGCTTCTCTGGGCAACCTGTGCCAGTCCAGTGTTTCACTACCCTCATGGTGAAGAATTTTTTCCTAATATCTAACCTAAATCCCCCCTATGTCAGCTTGTATTTGACACAGTTAACCTTGAATTCTTAGCTAATCTGTGGAAGAGCTTAAACAGAAAAGATAAACCACCTCTTCATGAGGAATAGCCTACAGCTAATGTGGTTAGGATATTCTGGAATGTCCTCATCGGTTAAAGTATGTGAATTCAGAACTCCAGTACCCTCACTCCTGGCCATAGTGAAGAGCAGGAATGCATGTGAAGATGGGGTAGAGGGAAGTGGGACTGTCTGGACATCCTACCTTTTCCTCTGCAGCTCGAAGAGATAAAGGAGCCCTGAATAACATGTGGAAAACAAAAGTCAACCTAACCTTCCCTTAATGAATCAGTCCTTCTAAAGCTACTGCCTAATTACCTTAATTCTCATAACTTAGACAGAATCTCACTCCAGTGGCCTTTAAAATATAGTCTCTTCCTTTATTCCTCAAGCCTGCAGGTAGCAGTCATATTTAGCATTTATTAAACCTTAGAAATGAGGCTTGAGCTAGTCACTACAGCTAGATGGCATGCAATCTGCTTCAGCATGCAAGTCTGTATTCTGCCTAAATCCGCAGAAGCACCTCTGACCACTCAGTTTTGCGTTTTATGGGCAGCCTTAGTGCTTATCCTTATTCTCAGCGCCCCCCTGGCTTGCTTTCCAAACACTGACAGAAGGCACCTCTCAGTGAATGAACAGGGTGTTTTCAACTTTACTCTGATTTGTCTACACGCTCAATAGTAATCTCAGCCAGCACTTAGGTACATTAGTTAACAGCTACCATCTAATGGGTCTGTATTTCAAGAGATGAAGCTTATTACTGGATTTCTCTCATCTCTCTTTACACAGGATATCTGAATTCCTATTCTGTTTCAAGCAGCAAAGAATTATCAGCTGGCTGGAGGGGGCAGATGCGGATGGATTTTTTGTCTGTGTTTTACTTTTTTCTAGTTTTTTATGTTTTATGAGATATTTCTATGAGCATGAAACATTTGCCATGTTAGCTGTCAGCAGAACTGTGTCACCAAGCGTATATAATTTCAATCATTATTAAATGTTTCCAACATATTCTGAGGAAGCAATATCCTCAGAGAATATGTTAGAACAAGCTGACCTTCAGATTTCTTTCATATAGCCTGTGATTTAATAATCATGATTTTATTGCTCATCTCTGTAGTGGTAATTTTATTTACTTGATTTTTTTTAATATACTTCCTAGAAACTCACCTGGCAGTCATTGCAAAATTGTATTAAAAATTATAAACAGATGGCTTTCCCAACTTGCTGGCTATCAAATTCATATGTCATCACCTTCTCAGAGGTGGTTAACATAAAACAGAAATGTCCAGCAGCCTTTAAGAGTAACTGGCTCCACAAACTAGATTGACTATATGAAGACAGCTTTCAGCAGCTCATGTCATTAACTTACAGTGAAAAGCAGCAAACTATTTGCAAACATATTCTATGCCTCCAGAGTAAAAGGGTCAACTATTTGTAGTGAATTTGAATTAGATTCACAAGATTTTAAGGGAGCCACAGTGCTAAATGAAAAATCACCTTGCAATAAAGGATAGTATTTTATTTTATTTTATTATTTGTAAAATATTAGTGTAGAATCAGAGACTTTACACAGCAGGTCATGCACCTCTTGACTAGTTCCTTAGATTTCAGAAAGAATTTTCAAGAATGTATTTACAGGCTGAATATAAATCCTCTTAACTACCACAAATTTTTAACCACCTAATATAAGACACCTGAACTACGCAGTTTAAAAGTTAAATATTGCAATATGACAGTTTTCTGTAATAAATGGAAAATACTGAATTATGTTGTCAAACTGCATTTGAAAAGAGATAGCCATTTCTTTAAAATTTGGATTCTAATTTGAGAGTATTTCCTTTAAAGTAGACACCATTTTGTAAGCTCAAACATACATTGCAGCCATTACAACTGAAAAAAATGCATCATACATGAGCAGGTCACTGTTTAAGCCTACGCATTGCAGACATGTCATGACAAATCCGTAGTAAATGTAAATTGGAACAGCTCTGTTGCTGAGTTGAGAAATGGCCTTGCTTCTTAGAGACAAAAGAAGTCTTCTCACTTTTTATGCTAGGTGAAATAACACAGCTGATACCTATCCATCTTTTCTGAGAAATGCAGTAAGAATATTTTCACTGAGTTATATGACTTCTGTAATGCGGCTAGCTACCCTACACCATACCACAATGTATTTTAAAAAGTAATTAAAAATATGTATATAATCTAGTGGAAAGTATTCCTGACATGGCAGGGGAGTTGGAACTATATGATGTTTAAAGTCTCTTCCAATCCAAACCATTCTATGGTTCTATGATGATAGATATGATAGATAACCTTCTGATCCAGTGTGCTATATATATGACTGCCAGGCAACCTGAAAAAAATGCGAACATCTAAAGGATATGAAGATCAAAAAGCTTTGAAAATATCATTGCTGGATAAAAGCTGAGCTTTCATTGGGAACTACTTCAGGTATGTCTGTCAAATTACTAACCTGTTTCAGATAGCAGATCAGTACACAGAACATTAAAATCCATACAAAGAAACAAATCTAATAACTGCCTAAAAGATCATGGGAAAGGGTCTAGAAAACTGCTAAAACATACACATAAGCATCTTTATTTCTTTGTACTAACACAAACAAAACTATCTAGAGGCAAATGATTCACTGGTTTGCACATACTTACCAAAAGAAAGTAACATTTGACAGGTCTGCTTTAACACAGTATTTTATTCTCCTTCAGAACAGGGACAGATATAGTATTGCAACTCTAACACCTTCTGTCCACAAGAAAAATGCATCTGAAATTTCTATTTTTAATACCCTTTCTTCATGTACTTTATCCATACTCCATCAAAGAATCTAAAGAACACCATAAAACAGGATTCTTTGTTGCAGAAAAGAAAATCAAATAAAAAATACTGTCCTACAGATAAGTAGGGCATTAGGTAAGGTTGTTATTTTCATATGTAATATCACAGGGCCTTCTTAATTTTATTTTTTTAATGTTTTGGCAATAACCTGTTAAACGGGTAGAAAGAATGGGCAACTTTACCATGCCAGTTCTTAGCAGAACATTATTCAAAACATTCAAATGAGAAAAGCGGATATGCATATCTCTGAAGAATATTTTCTATAGTATGTGATTATGTTTGAAAATTAACTGTGTATAATGACTTCTGGGCTTCAAGTCTCTCAGACATCAAAGAACAGTAAGCGACACACAATAAAAAGGTATACAGAAATAGGGCAAGAATTGAATGGAATAAGAGACATTGCCTGAGGCACCTGGTGATGGAACAGCCTCAGTCACGTAGTGAAGCAGCCTTTGTAGATGCGTTGCCTGCCCACATGCAATTCAATCTGAGTTTTAGGTAGCTGAAGTGGAAAAAAGCCCCTTATCTGCCAGGCTGATATCCTTAAGTTTTAAACTTCCCTTTTAATCACTGGTCATCAAATTACTTTTATACCTATCTTTGAAGGACAGGGGTATCACACCAGCAAATCAAAAAATCTGATACTTCTTTTGTGCCTTGAGCTACAAATGACCTGACATGGACTCTTTATTAAACTTCTTCTACTACGGTACTGGGATAATTGCTTTATTTGCTAAATAAACAAAGTGCTCTTTACATTTCCAGAAGGTAAATGAAAGGAATTTAAGTGAAGAGAAAGCTCAGCCTAACGTATACGGGCACTTGCTGCAAAATACGGGGTTTTCGAGAAAATACTGATGCACGCTTTGAGTTATCTTACTCAGACGTAAATCTTTTCTGTAAGCAGGAAAAAAATAAGATTTTTATTACAAACATAGTTGACGTTACATTAACATTTGTTTGATTAAATGACTGTATTGTATAAAAAGTGAGTTACTGAATAGAAAAAACTCATAAATCACATTAGATGCTTGCCTAAGAATTAAAAGCTAATTTATTTAAAAAAAAAATAAATCAAAGAATAATCTCGTTTACTGCTAAAAGGGAAAAAAGAAGAAAAGGAATATACAAGGGTATTGAATCTAACATTTATAAATGTTTGTGCAAACACATGGAAATACAGTTTTAAAGACAGATATATTAAACAGTTACTTTAAAAGATTGCAACTTTGGAATTAAAACATAAACTTTCTTCCTGATGCCTGCATACAGGATAGTTTTGCGTACAGAAGAAGCCATAAGCAAAACGGGGCAGTTCTCCATTAGAGCATGTGTTTGCAGATTTAGTCACTTTGCTGTAGTAACTCTACTATACTATTACGATTGCACATAAAACTGGGAATTCCCCACCTCCCAGAACGCAGGGTAAGACTCTGAGGTGTCCCTGAAATGGGCTTAAGAAAGGAATCTTGCTCCCATGCAGAACAGTGGGAGCAATGGAAAGAACAATAAGAATTTAATTTAGGCATTTCTGAGTTTTGCCTGTGTCTTGGTGCCATGGCAGCTGGATGCACTGAGTTCTTATCAGCTCCTGTTCTAACGTTCTTCATCTACACTGAAATTGATATTATTAATTAAAACTCACATAATGATTCCAGTACATCAAATAGTCATGGATGGCAAAACAAAAGTATTCAGAAACTATCTTATTCTAGTTATTGCAGATTAATTTCTTAACTCAGGGCACTAGGTCCCTTTTTTGAACCTGAACACCCAGATTAATACTTCAGTGACAGTAAAGCAGATAGTATAAACATGCCCTAGAGCTTTTACCACAAATCAGACTTGGTTTTCTGATCTTACCAGCATGAACAGCTTGTAAATGTTGCTCCCAGAAGACTGTAGCTGTCTTACGGCTGGGTAACATTCTGCCTGGAAGCCTCTGTCTGGAACTGCTGACAGGGTTTCTTGCCAGTGCATTTCCTCAAGCTTAAAGATCCATTTAACTGTGACTGACTAGTCGGGATACAGAATGACCATCAAGATGCCTTCAGAGTACTCTTTTCCATTTTTCTTTTTTTATCTAAATAAAATTATTCCTGATGTTCTCCACAGAGAAATAAAAGGAACAAGTTTTGAGTTTTCAAGTTTAGCTTTTGTTTCTTCACTTTCCTTCAAGCTATCAACCTTTGAAAATGTTAAGGGAGGCATCCATTAAGGAGAGACAGGAGCTAGAACGGTCTCTTCTCCCATTCTAATTTGATAAAAAAGCTGGCAACCTATCACCTTGATGACACTCTCTGATGAGACTTTTCTCCCACAGGCCATTTATGTTAAGTGAAAGTACTGGATAATAGAAGTCAATAAATATTGCATTTCTGTAAACTGTTCAGGCATGGAAGCTGGCAAATGAGCCTAGCCATGAATGTGATAAAAGTGTCTGTTATATAATCAATAATCATTCAGAAGAAAAAGGAAAAACTATTGAAAGAGCAACAAAGTAGAATGTGTCTATTATTCCCAGTATGTTTAGATTAAATAAACAATATGTGAAAGGAAATGGAAGAGGATAGTCACAGCAGGTTGCCATTAGAAAGACGTAAGTCTAGATAGAACACTGTTGAAAGATCACAGGATGAAACAGGATAGTTTGTTGTTTGGGCTTGTTTATCTTCCCAGTTTTTAAAGAAGAATGCCAAGCTCTGAGTAACAGATGAAAAAGATACTAGCAGGCAAAAGATTTAAGTGAATCAATGGACTAAAAGATAATACTAAATGCTGGCAATCAGCAGAAGAAATAAATAGTCAAGTTTAGCTGGTAAACAATTAAAATGACAAAACAATAACTGAGAGCGAGACTCAAAGTCAGAACCAATGGTAACTCGTGGTCAAGCACAAGTGAAAAAATTCAATCAAAAGCTAGATGCAAGGAAGGATTGGGGGGGAAGGACGTGATAGTTGCAATACTTGGGTAATAATAAGCATAGTACAAAAGTCAAGGGACTAATTTTAAATATTCTTCTACTGCAGAGGGACTTAAGTTTAGCTATGCTATAATTACAATTAACAGGATAAAATCTATGCTGGAAAACTGTTGTTTTGATTGCAAAATCAATTACGTAAACTGAGGAAGTCTGATTTACACACAGTTGTCTCTTATGTGTCTACATTTTACTAAATGTATCAAAGACCATATTTTAAAAAGAAAATAACATGAAATTGATTGAGCACTGTATCAAATTGATTCCCACACGCATTTGTGTGGGTGTGGGTTTGGGTTTGTGAGAGCAGACAGAAATGCAGACAGATTTAGTTTCATAATTTAAATTTTTGTGAGGTTGATTTTCTCACACATTCTTTTACTATAGGTTGGGGTTTTTTTAGATTTTTCTGTGTTTTGGTTGTTCCATGTGACTTCCTAGCATTTTGTTTTCAGGAAAAAGAAAATCTATCATATTTGTGCATTTTTGTGTGTGTATAAATACATACATTAGCCCTCACTGTCAGCCCTGCAAAATAAATGCATTCTACTGAAGCCAGATGCTGGATTGTTTTGTGTTAGCAGAGTTACTGAGGAGACAGGATAAATTGGTATTAAGCACTAGGAAATGGCCACTGGAGCTACATATTTGCCCAAAGGGAAGCAGTTAGGAGGATGTCAGGAAAACTGGCATTTTTTATATAACAACTATTCCTTTAATCCTGTTCCAACCAATTAATTTATAGAATACAACTAGAGAAAATCTGCCCAGCCTGTGAAAACTTCTTCCATTATATGTAACAAACTCTGTATCTACGGTCTAGCCTCCTTAATCCATGAAATACTTGCATATTTCTCACTTTTTTTCCTATTTCTTTTCAATTGACTCAGATATTTCTGGTACTGAGGTGCTTAAAACTGTACACAGTAATAGATGTGTAGTCTAGCCAGTGAAATAGGGTCTATCATCTCTGAACAGTGACGTGATTCCCTTTTTGTGCAGGCTGCATTAATTATAAAATATTTTTTTGAACACTCTCATTCTATCATAGGGTTGGTGGGAAGAAAGCTCATCCTGCCATTTCGGCATCTCACCCTGAATACCACTGCAATCAGTACAGTGTAAAAGGAAGAGCATCCAACAAGAACTTGAAACACGGAGATATTTTAATATGTATTTATTAGTAAGCTGTTTATTACGCATGTAAGTGGATACAGATGTCAGTTTCTCTGTGCCACATAAATTTGGGTGATGAATATATTTAATTTTGCCTTTGAAAGCTTTTATTCACAAGATGCCAGATATTCCCTTTATATGGAAATATTAATTGATATTAGGAAATAGTGTAAAGATGTCTTTGGTGTGCACAGTTAATATTTCTGTCATCATTAAAACACCTCATTAAGAGTACAGTATTGTGTCAAAAAATGCGTGCAAATGTGTATTATATGAATAACTGAGACCTGATCCACAGCCTGTAGAAATCAGTCCAGAGACTACTGTTGTCGACAGAATAATTAAGAATACCCATAGCATTTCATAGGTGCATTAGAAGGGTTTTTTTACCATGTCTACTCAAATAATGGTACTGTTAAATCTCTATTCTGCAAACAAGAAATGAGTATTTGCCTTTATCTACCCTTTCCCTCTCTTTCTTTCAACACCATCTCACTCTCCCTCCCAACTTAATATCAACTTGAGAAATCTTTTAATGCAATATATTTGCATGCTGTTTTGAAATACTCTGGCACACTAAAATGCTTCAAGGTAGCCATCAAAAAATTTTTATCTCTTATTTCATGACATAAATTCTCTATTCCTATATCTATTACACAGTTACTGTCTTATATTCCTTTTACTTAATGATAAGGAAATTCCTCTTCCTCTTCTGCCCCCCCCTCCCCCTCCCTTTTTTTTTCAATACTGTTTGGATGACAACTCCAGGCAAATTACTGTCTTTACTGTACTTTGGAAGAAAACTGTGTGTGGAAGATTGCCAATCTATAATTTGTGAAAGCTGACTCAGCAAGCAAGATATGCTCCAGTCTAGGTAAAGATAATTGTGAGTCAGTTACCAGAGACTACTCTCACTGCAATGAGAATAACGAAAGCACTTCTTCAAAATGCCATTTTGAATCAATATACCTGACGAAAACTTTCTCTTGTCCTGAGGAAGCATGTTTCAAATTAATGAATTAAAATTTAGCTATACATTTTCATATGCAAATTCAAGTAGACAAAGATATACCTATAAAATATGCAGATACAGACTTATGTGGAGCTTTGCTAATATGCGTCATCTGACTGGATGTCACCTTTAAAAGGCCCTGATTCTGTCGTAAACTAAGTAAAACTCTACAATTGCTATATTGGAGCATAAGATCTGTAAATCTTGATTTCATATAGGTAGCTTCATAATAGCCAGTCATAAAAGAAGACTTTTTTTCACCCTCTTAATAATAAATAATCTTTGATTCCGATGCTGAATTCATCAACATTCTTCAATCATACTACTTTTTTTTTTTCTCTTCTATTTTAAGCTACAATAACAAATGTTTTCCAGAGAATCCAAGAAGTATCTTGAGTCTAACCTTTTTTAAAATTAAAATAAGGAAATAAAGTGGGTGTTGTTAGGTGTTAACAATGCTTAAAACCACAGTTTTCAAAACTTCCTAAATATGCTCTAACAAGAAACTTGTGATTTTTGGAAATCTTTCTCCTAAAAGCATCATTTCAGTTGAATGCGCATCATTATGACTGAAAATGCATACTGACCTGGGGAGAGCTAAATATGTAAACAGTATAATCAGAAAACTGATTAATTCTGGTTCAGCCTCACTCTCGCACCTAGTACATGTCTGCAGAGTCAGTAAGATCTACAAGAGTACAAATGAAGGTGCTCTTTGTCACTTACTTGAAATAGCATCTTTATGGGTTTATAAAAAAATGGAATTAACACAAAGAAAGGAACATTATATTTTAAAACTCCGATTAGTTGTCTAAGATTTTATTTACAGCATGTGGCAACATAAAAAATGTGGCATTATAACAGCAATAATATTACACCAGTTCTTATACCAACATTATATGAATTTAGAATGTTATTTTGTGGTTGGAAGAATGAGCTCTGTGATATATGACTTTCAGCATAAGCAATTTCAGTTACAAAAGACTCATGGCCTTTTGCATTAGATTTTAATGTACTCATGCAAGGGTTCTAGATTTGTCCTGTGTATTTGATCCTTTCAAATTTGGAAATAACTGCATTTGCAATACATGCACACGCTTTGGCACCTTTTTACATGAAAATTTATTGTTAGAAATATCTCTGAAAATTTATTATATGCAGAAATACTGTATTTTGCTTCTAAGCCTTTTCATTTCAAGAGCTCCTTGTGTATTGAAACACGGCAGAGTCACACGTGTCTTCTTTATTAAATAGTATAATGAGAAATATATGTTACATAACAGATGAGAAACTGCTCAAAAGTATTCCAAAGAAATCAATCAAAATATTTTGTATAGTTATACTTAGCTTATTTTTAATTGTCTAAACCACTTCTCATGTAATATTTTAGGTGCAGAATCCAGGCAGAAGATTCTCTACAGAAAGCAAATAAATAAGCAGTCTCTATCATATCTACCAGCACCACTTACATCATAGATGTCTCACTATTATAGATATTTTATTTTCTGCTCTGCAAAATAAGTCTAAATATCTTCCATAACGCAAGGCAACTTCTGGTTTTGCAAGAAAAACCTTAGATAATAACAAAAGTTAGTGTGTCCCAACTGCTCCTATAGAAAGTAATTAACCCTTTGAATAATTTCCTGCTTACATGTTTCCAAACATTATTGCAACACACGAATATATATTAGAGTTAGTTTATTCTCTTTCACTCACTTCCTCTGTCCACTTTGTTTCATATTTTACAAACAATATTTCTAGATACCATATTATTTCTTTAAAATGACCTTTATGGTTTAACTCTTAGTGCAGTAAAGTACAGATGATTATCATTAAATCTGTTCTATTAATAATTTTTCTTTTTATAGATAATTGAGTTAAAGGAACTTATTGGGACATCCAAAGAGTAATTTTCAGTAAAACTTCCCATCTACATTAAATATTAATTATTCAAAATTACTACAGACTTTTTTCTTAAAAGCCTCCGGTTGACCCTTAAATTGAACTGGATACACCTCATTGTTACAGAATCTTCTCCTCAGTCACACAGTCTGGCACATCTGCAGAGCACTCGACAGCAGTGAGGATTTTTACAGATTTTCTGAGAACAACAAATTTGCTTTTTTTGTGGTTTGGGTTGGGAATTTTTTTGCAAGTATAAGCATAAGATTTGTAACTTAAAATCTATAGGGAGTAGTCGCAACTGCAAGGTTTCCAAATAAATATGCAGAATCACATGAATCATATGGGAGAGAAGCAGTCTTTAGCATGCATCACCTATTACTTATACATTTGTTGTCAGGTATTACATCAGACCTAGACATTTACAAATCTAAATCCTACACATTGCTGCTGAAACTTAAGAAGTAGAAGACTGAACTGTGTTCTATTGCCACAGAAATACTTAAGAATTAAATGAAGATTTTAATTATTGCTGTCTTAATGCACAGCAACATATGTAACATTCCACACAGAAAAATGCCATATATATTGCCTGTTAAAGACCATAGATTGAACTACATTTATCCCTGTCCTCCAGCTCCCAACTTTTCGAGGTATGAGCTTAGGCTTTGTAGCTCATCAGTGGACCTGGACATCTATTTCTAAAGGATAAATTGAAAATAATGAAAGTAATGAAAACAAAAGTAATCTTTCTGGATGTTTCTGGACTTTTGCTTCCATCACATGGGCTGTGTAAGATCATTACTGTGTGGGTTAGCCAACAGGAGGCTTTTTGTATCACGTCACACCTTGCCCATTAGTTCCTGGGACAGATCAATGGCAGGTAACTAGAAAACAATACAAGAAGAGGACAAATTTAAAGTAGTATTTCTATGTTTAACATTCAATTAACTTTTTCTCTCTGGAACAGTTGCAGCTAGAGGTAATGTCTTTATATTTAGTCATATCAGATATATTTTTCTTCCATGAATTTTTGAGCCCTGTAAGATTTTGGCATGCTGTGACTTTGAGTTGCATAGTTTACGCACACTTTGAAAAGTCACATCTTTTTTGCTGAATTGAACCTGCTATAAGTCATATACAGGTGTGTGTCTACATATATGTGTCAATCCGGATCAGAAATACGCTTCAGAACCAAACCTAATCATCCCCACTTAGCAGGTTTGGATTCAGGAAGGCGGGGAATTCTCAGTGTCCTTAACTGAACTGGAAGATGAGCCCAAACACTTTCCACCCACAAATGGGCATTTCTATTAGCTCACATAACCAGGCTAGAGCCAGTCCTAAGTACCCCCTCCCAACCAAATGCATGCAGTAGGGGTCTTAAAAGCCAATTATCTCACACACTGCTCTTCCTACACCAGATTACTTGCTAATTTAAACACAGCCTACTTTACGTAGGAAATTGTGGAATAGAATTATTTTCCATTCTGTTTTATGAGGTTTTCCTGCATTTTGTGGTTAAATAGAGAAATACTTTTCATTTGATCAGAAGCTACTGTGCTCTGTCTTTCTGTACACCAGTTTTGTTCCCTCCCTCAGGGTTAAATAGTATTTCATGCTGGGAGGAGCATCTGAAAAGCCCATGTCTGCACAGAACAGAGGACAACATCAGACATTTACTTTCCTTTTTTCTTCCCTTAGAGAGAAAAAGAGAACAGTATTACTGCTACTTCTACCAAAAGTCTCAAATAGACTGATTTATAACTCAAGTGTCTCTGACTACACTAACAGTTGTGGAAATGGTTATTTGGATAGGATATTCAAGACATTTTGACATCTATGAAAGGCTCTGCTGGACCTTTATCTTTTTTCTTTCTTTTTTTCTTAATTTTAATGTAACTTTAAGGATATGACAAGGTAAGTTCTAGGATAGTAAGACATCTCACTAGGGATGACAATGATCCCTTAGAAACTGAACTAGTTACTGAATAACTGAAAATTTCTTACTACCTATGTGGACAAAAGCACATACATTTTCCAGAAAAAAAGAAGTAAACCCAACACCCTCTTCTAAAATACTGACTGAAGAGTTCTAACTCTTTCAACAACAGCCAAATAGCCACCTTCCTTTCTTTCAGCACTGACATGTCACAGAGTGCTGAGGATGTGACAAACATTTTCATATAGATTGTATCTTCTTCACTAATGTTACTCAGAAATGTCTTCCTTCACTCAAGACTAAGGAAGATAAAATCATAATTGTAAAATATATCAGAGTGGCCTAGGTAAAACATTAACAACGGATCCAATACTAGGACATTCACTTGACTGGTTCCCTAGTAATACATAGAAAAGACATTGTGTCTTGCTGTTGTCGAAGATAAATTTAGTAAGCTGGCATCATGATTTCTTTTTAAAAAATATTTGCATATTTTTTTGTATGTCCATATCTCCATACTCTTATTTGTTTACTAGAGGCTTAAAGAAGTTTATGAAGGTTTTTTCCTAAAAAAAACAAACAAAAAAAATCTAAAATCCAAGAAGATTTGATTGCAATTTCACCAATTCATTATGCAATTCTTGTTAATCATTAAATGCATTCATCTCAATGAAGATGGCTGGTAGGCAATTTATATCAGTAACTTGCCTATTTCTTGGAATACAGGCCTTTATAACCTGATTTTAATGGAAAACAAAACTAAAAGATCAGTGTTCATCTGTTTGGAAGAAGCTCAAAATATGAAAGTGTTACATAGTTGCGAAAACTTTGTTAGCACCTAGAAAATACTAACAGTTCAGTTAATTATCATAGTCACCCTTTTATATTAAACTTCTACATTTTAATAGTAATAAAGAGAATTCCCCAAGGCCGTGTTTTGGAAAAAGCATATCTCTGGGTTTCATCCACAATACACACATATGTAAGAGGAATGATGCAATTTTGGTGCAATTTTGTGGCTTATTGCAGGATAATCTATCAGATAGGTAGAAATTTTACTCTTGTATAAATTGACAAAATGCTTCCTGAAAGCCAAAAGAACCCCAAACCCAAGTAAAATAACAACAACAAAAAAAAGCTAAACCACAAACCCTTCTGGAGCAAGAAAAAACCTAATATTCAAAATGTAAGGCAGCTAAACACTAACCCTCAGTGGGATGAGGGAGAGAACTGATAAAAAAAGGGAAAACTTGTGGGTTGAGATAAAGACAGTTTAATAGGGAGAAAAAGAAGGGGAAATAATAACGATAAAAGAATATACAATTACATGTAATGCAATTGATCACTACCCTCTGCCCCATGACCTACCAGCCAGTCCCTGAGAAACAAACTGCCCCTGCTTTCCCTGGCCAACTCCCTCAGTTTTATCCTTCAGTATGATGTTACATCGTATGGAATACCCCTTTGGTGGGTCCCTTTATGGCAGACACACCCACCCTAACAAAGACCTAACAAAGACCTGACAAAAGCCCACGAAAACTCCCCTCATAACTCTCATCACACCCATGTGGTGGTGGTTAACGGGTACGAATGGGAGGAAGTTGGAATCCAGAGCCAAAGTGCAGCTACATGACCATATTAACCACAGATCAGGTTTGACTAAGATATAAATGGAGCTCTGCAAGAGAGCCATTTTGAGTTGGCCCTCCTTGGAGCAGTGGGCCTGCAGTCAAGGATTCTCCCCTTGGGTCAGGATACTGTCCAAAGAAACCCTCTGAGGCTGAGAGCCCTCCCTTTATTAGGTGAGTGATTACTCATTTTGGATTGTTTGCTATACACTTTAAGAATTGTTTTTTCAGTCAGCAGTATAGTAATGAATCCATGTGACACGCCAAATCTGTAGTTCATGTTGGTGAAGTCTAAATTGAATTTGACCAACAAATTTTTCTTGGCCTCAATTCATTGGTTCCAGGACACTTCTCCCAGCTTCTTGCACCCTTCCATCCTTTTCACTTGCAGGACAATATGAGAAGCTGAAAAATCCTTGACAGTGTAAGCCCTGCCCAGCAGCAGTGTGATATCAACATTATTCTCATCCTAAATCCAAAACACAGTGTTGTACCGGCTACTAGGAAGAAAATTAATTCTATCCCAGCTGAAACCAGGACAGCAAGTTATGTCGTGTCAAGAGACCCAAAGTCACCTCTGTACTTCACCACATATTTTGACTGTTTATTCCTACAGAGAATCCACACACAGAAGCTTCTTCATGGTAAGAATTGGACTGATGTGGAAATAGCTGATGGTGAGTCTGTAGATATGTAAAACCAGAAAATGGATTGTTAAGACAACATATACACAAGTTTCTCTCATCTCTGATGATGGAGAGGGAAACAAAAATTAGATTAGAAGAAAGTGAAGTTTGTGCTTTAAGCAAGACAGAGGCTATCAGAATATGAGACAAAGTGCCAAGAATAAAAGCAGAAAGAAAAAAATTCAGGAGATGGCGGAGGAAGAAAGAGTTTGTGTGAAGCAAGAAATTCTGTACTAGCTGAGATGTCAAGTTATAATGAAAAAAAAAATTACATCCCACACTTTGAAGTCAGTATCCCCAAATAGCTTTTATAGAAGATCTGGGAGATGAGAAAAAAAATTCCAGTGACCAGACATTTCTTAAGAATATTTAATAGTAAGAACCATATTTAGAATCTTGACAAGATTTTTATATTTCATGATTGTTCATTTTACTTACTAAGTTCTTGTTCTGGAAACTCTGAAGTAAATGGAATATCTTACATTACACTTTCTCTACCTTCTTATTAGTTTCCTGAGGAATTAAAAAAGGCCAGAGAGATAATTGCCCTTAGATGATATGCATAAATTACACTCTTATCTGTTTTCCAGACATGGTGGTAGATGTGTTTCTTTCCTTTCACCTGATAAAATGACATGATTTCTTTGAAGATATAGACTTAAGTGCATAGGGTTAACATGATGGCAAATGAGAGAAACTCTCATTGTGAACACTGCACAACATACCTGTTTTTCTAATGTGTAGTATTATGTATTTTTGGGAGGGATGACTGAATAGTTTGTTTTTTTAGTTTTGTGGACAATGATAAACCATTTTTTTTTTACTTTTATTAGCTATTTAAAATATCGGAAAAGCATTTAAATAATTTTATTTGGAAAAAAATTCTTAAGTCTTCATGCAAAAATCATTGGAGCTTTATTTCAGCTTTTTCAGAATAAATTTGTTCACTTGAAAATCACAACTTAAATTTCATTTTTTTAAATAATTTAATTCTGAGCACCATTTTTCAATGTTTACTCTTTCTCACAGAGATTTTTAAAAAGCAAGCTGATTAGGTGAACTTTTCTCCTGTGTTACTAAATAGAAAGTGTCATACTCAATGCTATAAATATTCAGGAAAGATAACAGATTGCATGATACTTCATTCCATACGATAACACCCTTTACAGAATATTCCTCAGACAAATATGGGAACTATTTAAATACAAACAGTGGATCATTCTTCCTTTTTAAGGCAACTTTTAAGTTACTGTTTACAATTCCATTCTGTTGATACCTGGATATTTTAATTTTTATTATTATTTTTAAAATTAAATTGCAAGTTAAGAATTTATTAAAGGATCTTTCCAGTTGAACCTTACAATAATTTGCTCTATGATCTATCTATCAACCATACGTCTAGTGTTTTTTTCAATCCATGGAATCAAATATGTTGCTCTCACTGTATTAAAATATCTGATTTGCAGTATTTGTAATCTCTTTCTAGTTCATTTTTTGCTAAGGATGTGGAAAAAAATTATTCTAATTGAAGAAGTCAATTACATAGCTTGCTGAACTCTTTAAATCAGGATTTGGCTCAAGTGGCCAGAGACATCTCTGAATTACAAGTAACTTAATAAAGAGACTTTCATCTTACACCACAATCATATTCTACTACCTTGTCACAGCTGAAATATTTGTAATATGCTAAACTCCTCTTGCAAAGCATCCATTTCCATGCTTTTAATTTATTTTCTAAACTTCTGCGATTAACATAAAAAGTGTGGTAAATTTTGATTGACAGAGCAGTTACAGAAGTCACAAACAAAGAGACAAATATGTTATGCAAATAATCACTTTTAGAAGTAAAAGTATCAATGTCATATTTGTTTATGTGTTCATCTCAGTCCACATTATCTTCTGTATTTGATATGAAACAACTATCATTTGAGTAAACTCTCTTACAGTCTTCTATAGAAACCTGTTTTCATCAGATGCAATATTGTTTTTGCTATTTTAAGTGGTCTTACCCATTTTTATCAGGAATGACTATGGAAAAGAATTTTTCTGAACTCTGAACTTTGTAATATTTTACTAAATAGAGTACAGACCACTTTTTGTCAGTGCACACAGAAATTTTATTTGTTTCTTACAAGTGCAACTCTCAGAAAAAATGTTGGAAATAGACACAAAAAATACAAATGTTCTGTAAAGTGAGAAATAGGAATATGCTGCTCAGGTTGTTTTTACATCTTTGAAATAAAGTTAAAAAAATCAGCATAAGTAGAAGAACAGTTGATTGAGTGATTCAAGTGTTTTAAGATAGGAAACAAGAGGAACATAATTTAGTGGTTAAAATTAATTAGCTACATAATTTTGTATTTCTCATGAATTCACCAGTCCTTGAAATTGGAATAAAAGGAGTTGTCAACAATGACCCCAATATCCAATTTTACATGCATGAGAAATATTTAGGATAAGAATTATCCAAACACATAAGATTTGTGGGTTACTTTTTCTTTTTGAGCTATTTTCATGTAGTTAAGCAGACTTTTGGATCTGCAACAGTTTCTTGGGAAAGTTTAGACATTTCGCTGAAGTTTTCCTTTTATATTCAGCTTTCCAATCTTTTTTTCTAAGGACAGTCAGGCTTTTCTGAAAAGGTTATTATAACAACTCAGGTAAGAAACACAGGTGTTTTGAAATATGTATTTCAATAAATAATCATTTTAAATGTAAAAAACCAGCAAAGACTCTTCAGTTTCTAGAAAAACAGAAATAACAGATAGTGTTCCAAAAAATCAAAACCTGATTTCTTATTTTTGGACTGCATGTCATTGGAGATTAAATTCCTGTGAAATTCCATAAGCATGAATTGTTAACTGGGTTTTTTCCATACTCAGTCAAAACTATTGATATCTTAAATGCTTATCATCCTCTGATATGAATATATGTAGTAATTCTAATTGGTTTTCTTACCAACCCCAAGGACCATGTAATGACGATCAGGAAACCAGCTCTGAGAAACATCATCGCAGTGCTAGGTGGCAGGCTCAAAACTTAGTGGGTACCCCCATGGGGGCAATGTTGACTTGGATAGTATGAAGGTCTGCCTTCCCAGCATCCCATGAGGCTCAGGCTTTTATACTGACAAAAATGCAAACTCATTCCAAAACAGGGGGCCAGCCTATGTCGGAAGAAGTGGCTAGCAATATCTAGAAAGGTCTCCAAGGGTTGAGACTTTTCTGGGGAGTTCTAAAGCAAAACATTCCGGGTAGAAACCAAAGCTGGACTTTCCAGGGAGCAGCCAAAGCAGGATTCTCCAGGGACGAGCCAAAGTGGACAAATGGTACTTTTCTATCTTTGTGTGTTTCACCACAGACCATTATTTATTGTCCCTGACACAGCATGTAATGAGAAAAATCTTATGTGCAAGAGTCACACTTTTTTTTTAAATACATATCACAATAACCAGGGGGGTGAGATAAGTTTGCTAGTACATTTGAATATGTTTACTTGTATTGTGTCTCCCCATATTTTCAATAATTACAGCGGTAACAACAACAACAACGAAGGAGTTTTCTTTTAAATGAATAGGTTGAAAAGGTGCTTATTAGATTTGTATAGCTAAATACATAATTACTCTTTGGTTTTCAAGCTGACTTGATTCTTTAATTAAGCCTGAATTGAATTCTTGCTTCTAAATTGGACCAGGAACAATGCAAGAGTTATACATAATTTAATCACCTATTACTTTATTTCTATTCAAAGCTGTTCTTCATTAACAGCTCAGCTACTGAATTAACCAGCCAGGGACAACCCAAAAATACACATATTGAATCTGTCATTTCAACCAAAATAATTCTTTTTGACCTCAGAGTCAGGCCTGAAATGCTGAAATCATGTTAGAAAATAATCTGATCCATAAAGTCTATGTATTTCTTTCTTATGTATTTCCAATTGAGAAGTGATTTCATAACTAGGTTAAAATCAGGTTTGGACTGCCTTAAGAAACTGCAATTATAAATAGCAGTGTCTTTGTGCCCCACTTGAGACGCCCAGGTAAAACTGGGGACTGTTTCAGAAGAATTCTCATACAACAGCTGTTAATTTCTTTAATAGAGATATTAATTACTTCTTTGCAATTTCTCAAGGTAAGATGACATTCAAATAGTACATGACTAACATATAACAAGCAAAGTATTAAAGGAATAAAATAACCAGGAATCCAGGAATTTAATTCTCCTCAGTTTTTAAACTGTTTCTCAATACTGTATAAAAATAATTTTCATTCCAGGCTTTAATTTTTTATTCACTTTCTGTGTATTTACTCACATAAGTTCTGAGGGATTTATAGGAATCACAGTGAGATGTGTTCTGATGTGATGTTTTCTGGAAACAAAGATATCTCCCCAGATTTGTACATCAATGGTATCTTATGTGTATAATTTAAATTTATACTGTATATGAACTAAGTTTACACCTTTAAAATATCAGTCCCTTTTAAGTTACTGTAGAAGTAAAATTGACAAACCAAATAATGTATTTCCTAAAGACAGCATTCAAGAACATATTTAAGCAGACCTTTGGCTAGCTGAAGAAATATCAGAGCAAAGTGAATGGAATATTATCCAAATGTTTGATGTTTCTAGCTTGGCAAGCATCAAAGAAAGGTAAAGTAATCTGGATGTTGCTTGTCCACTGGATTTAATGTGCAAGGACTGATAATTACCATCCACCAACTGTTACTGAAGGTAATTCTGAGTCTACATCTGAAATCAACTTTTAAAATTTTTATATTAACGAATCACTGCAAAGCTGCCCCAGTACAATAGAATAATGGGGAACAGGAATGATCACTTCCATTTTATGCATAGTTAGAAACTTTTTAGGGTTTTATTTGTCAAGAATGTCACCAAAAGGTAAAAAACAAATCAATATGAAATATGTTCTACTAAAAAGTGCGAAGAATGAAGCATAGCTGAAATGAAACTTTACTATAAATCACAATATTAGCAAAAGTGAATGCTTTACACTTTAGTTATAAAATCGTAGGTACAACAAGCACTGTTCAATTTTGTCATCAGACATTAATATATCTAGGGTCTTTCTCCAAGTGTAAATGTGCAAAATTTGAACATGTTGATCTTTGCATAGTTTTCTGTGAAATTAAGGTTTAGAAAACTGATCCTTTCTTAATACCTTCTGACAATATTGGCTGATTTCAATTAAATTTGACACAAACCTAGAAATTCTGAAAGATGAGTGCCCTAACAGGAAGCAGATTTTGTGAGGAACTCCAGCTTTGCAGGCTACTAAAAGAAGAGATGGTGCAAAACCCATTATACTCCTACTGCTTACTGCTTTGTCAGCACAGATCCCCTTAGACACCAGAGCATCTGAATGTGAAAGAAAACAGGTGGAAGTCTCACCTGTTTTTCTGGTAGTAAGAGACACCAATAAACACTCTATAATAGTCCACAAGATTCTTAACTTGTAAAAAACAAATAAGGCTACTGACTGCTTAGGGGCCAGGGAATGAATTGTCCCTAATTGTCATTAGTTGTCCCTAACTACATGTCTATGAGCAGCCCAGGATAGCTTTAAATCTTCACAATCTCATCTTTGCCATATCTACAGAAGCATGTAAGACTTGCCTAGATGAGAAATGTCATTTGAGTTCAGTTGGTTTGATCGTATATTTCTCTAATTTGACTTCTGATGACTTTTGTCCTATGACCTGAGCATCTCACATACATTTTTTCTCCCAAAAAATTACCTTGGAAAAATCTGAGGTTTCAACTACTTGTCTGCTTTCCTGTGGAACTAATGCTTATAAGAAATTCATGCAATACACATTACTCCATACCTACGCTTGAATCTGCTGCTGAATTTCATAGTAGTCTGGTTATGAAAGATGGTTCAAATTTCCTAAGACAATGAGAGATAATCAAGCATTAAGATTTCTCCAATGATTTTTGATAGCATGGGATATGATGTCTGCAAACAGGAATATGCTGGAAATATTTTCAGAATTAATTTCTCAAGTCACACAATGCAGTGATCTTCATCTGAAATTTCAATGCATGCAGAACTAATTGGATTTTTTTAAGATTTGTGCAGTAGCACTACTAGTGATATAATCACCTGTGAAAGTTCATTTCTTTTCCACAGAATTCAGCAAATGATGCCATTAATAATGTACAATAATAGTAAAATCCAGCTCCTTTCATGGTTAATAACAAAGGGACAAAAAGGGTCTCCTTCCTGAAAGTAAGTAAATATCTTATCCATGACAAAAAGCTGAAAAAGACTGTTAAAAGGTGCCACTTCAGAGACACATTTCATATTTGACAGCTGATTTAGTTGATTTAAGCTGTGTTCAGGAGGTGCCTCAACGACTAAAAGTGTTTAATAGGGTATTTCAAAGAAAATAAATTATTTCAGTTGGGAGAGACATAGTGAAAATTTCCATATTTCGATTTTTTTCACATTTTCTTGCCTTTTGTTTTAATTTCTTCCTCTAGAAGCCATTACAGTATTTCCCAGAATTGTTTTTCTCTTTTCACAAAGATACTTCTAAGGAGCAGTTCACACATTTTAAATGCTTTTCTTAAAGCCATTTATGAAAATAACTTCTCAGGATCCCGCTCAAGTTAAACATCTTCAGTGTTGAGGATTACCTCTGTTCCTTTTCTCTATGATGAATGTAATACTTACTGAAAAAATGCAAAAAGGTATATAATCTTAAAAGTAATTAAAGTATATATGTTTCCTCAGAAATTAATGGAAAACTTCCCACAACTTCAGTAGAAATTATATATGGCTCCCTGTTCTGTTTTTGGCCAGCAAGTTCTGCTGACAAAGTAAAGTAACAAGGCCATTACCAATGATCTGCAGTCATCAAATATAGTGATGCATAATCAAGGAAAGAAAAAAGCAAAAAAAGTGCTAATTTTAATATCCATTATAATTCAGTGGTGGAAAAAAAGAAGTATTTTCAGCTTCCAAATGCTGTTAACTATAAGGAATCACAAAACCAATAAATATATTTAAGAAAGCCAGACATATTTCTACAAATAGTACTTCTTTGGGCAAGTGGTTCCAGTGCCTCACCACACTCACAGGAAAGAATTTCTACCTAACACCTAGTCTAAATCACCCTCTTTCTGTTTAAAGCCATTTCCCCTTGTCCTATCATTACAAATCCCACAAGAGTGTCACAAATGACAACTTTCAATATTAAAATGCAACAGTTTATTATTACCAATAAAGTGTAACTGAAAATGCTCTCTCCCTCCCACTGGATGGCAGTGGCTATTGATTAGGACATGCTGGGCAAGAGAAGGATTTAAGCACTGCCTGTGATTTCATTAGGCTGATGGAGGGGACATTGAAATGTGATGGGGACCTCATCTGCCCTGATTTACTTGATTTCATAACTCAAGTGCCTTAGTGGAGCTTGTACAGGGTTTTGCAGTACCCACCACCAAGCCAGGCCTTCCCAAATGGTCTCCTTTGCCAGCTCCTGCCTCGGCTTCCTCGTGTGTGAGACAAATATGGACTGCATGGGAATGGATATAAAACAAAAGACAGTGGAATGCTTTCATCGGCCTCATTATCTGAGCAGACATAGCAGACTGTCAATTTAGTGCAAACCACAGGCTGGGTGCAAAAGCAAACTAATGGTTTCTAGATTTTTCTTCGTTCACACAGTGATTTTCAGCAACCTGCAGAAGAATCTTCTGAAAAAGAGGTGCCTCACAACAAGCATTCCTGAAAAAGCATAACTTTTTCTGGATTTTTCACCAGCAGGAATTGCACAACAGAGGGAACTGGGCATAAAAATGAATTAAAAATACACTGGCGTGCTCAGATAAACAAGAAGGTAAATCTGTCTGTGATTACAAAGGACAACATAAGCAAAGAAGCTAGCAGGAATTTTGGGTAGTCTTTGCTCATGAGCCCTAAACTCACAAGCAAGGTGACAAGTTGGACTGTAGCTACTGACATGGTCTAGCAGCCAGATGTATTTCAGTACTGCTGATAAATCAACTATGACTGTGTGATGTCCAGTCTATTCAAATCCATGACAGGTTCTAAACTAAAATTGAGAGAGAAGATTGAGAGTAGTATGTGTTTCTTTACATGGTTTTGGTCAAACACAAGGTTGGCCAGAACAGAAATGCTAATGCATTCCAAACAAGAGCATGATTAATCCAGCCAGTATGGGCAGCAAGAAAGAAAATAGATTTGAAATAGTACAACTTGTTTTGGATGCCATGGTCATATGTAGGAATGGTGAGACTCAGTACAGAAATGGCAAAAAGCAAGTCTTGTGCACAAATCTTGAGTTTCAGTCAGCACACAGTTCAGGCAGAGCTGTGTGAGAGCTGGAAAATGATGTAGAAGTTAAAAGGACCGGCATCTGCATGCAGAAAATAGCTGTGAGATTACTGCATGATCCTGAGAAACCTACACAAACC
>JBCJKH010029144.1:0-16362 GCA_039877255.1 Loriculus beryllinus | reverse complement strand
GTGTAGCTCCTGGGGGAAGAAACGGAACTTTGGTTGTCCCCCCCCCCCCCCGGGCAATTGATACTCATAGACCAAGTGTCAAGATTGATAAAAGAGCATTTTAAATCATGTCATGGCCACAGTAAGGAGGATGAAACTACAGCTTAGTGTTTTCTTTAACACTGATTAGTCAAGGAATTGTGCTTCAGTGTAGAGCATAAATTGCTTTTTTTCTCATGGGAGCTCTATAGCTGTGGAACAACTTTATAATATGAGATAAATTTCTGAAACATGACTTGTAGAAAGGATTTTGACATTTAAGCTCCTCCCTGGCTTCAGGATATCGCGTTAGACAGAATATATTTTCCCTGGCAAAATAGGCCTGTAAAACAGAAATATGTTGCACATTGCATAAACAGGGAGGATAAAGGTTTTTATGCCTTTTAAAAGGGAGAGATTTTGCTGCCCAGATTCCTGTGGCACATGTTGGGAGAAAACATCCAGTCACTTTATCCTTTCTTCTGTGACTAGTTCACGGCTACTGGTACAAGACATCCTGCAAATCTCATCTTTTAAATCTTTTGCTTAAAGTGGTTATGGTGGTTCCTTTTCCACACAGTCCATGCGGATGGGCAGCTCTCAAAACTATGACAACACTGACACTAGATAATAGTTAATACCAATATTTCCCTTTTATTTGGGTACAGATCACTCTCTCATTAGTAAACACCTATGACAGTGTCTAATAAGCATTACAAGAGTTTTGGGGAACTATTTGTTTCCTGTCCAGCATCATATTGTGAAGGTATACACCTGGTAGAGTGTGCAAATTCCTGCTCTGTGTATTGGGAGACAATTTACCCTTCATTACATTGAGTTGTCACTGATCACCAAAATGAGCAATTTTTCAAGGTAGTAAAACAATACTGTACACTGCTAACTTTTCCCCTGTTCTTTCAGGAGAACAAGTAGTCAACGTAAATAAATCCTCTATATTGATCTCTTGCAACAAAAGTTGCCTCAGAGTTCATTTCAGTGTGTGGATTCTTCTTTAAGAAAGAGTTATGAAAAACAGATTCTCTATACAACAGTCTTCAAAAAGGTGGAAGCAAAGGATAATAGAATAATAAAGGCTATCTGGAGCCTGTAAGGGTGGTGTTACTAAAAAAAAGTAGAGGATAATCTTCACACAAGTTTCTGGGGCATTCATACTGTTGTTAGAGAGTGCCATACTAAGGTGCCTGTTTAGTTCTTTCAAATATCATAAAGTGGCAGTCTAGACGAAAGTCTTCAAACTATTGTTTGCTTATACTCTGATTATTTAACACTCAGCCCTCCACATCATAGGCATATACTGAATACAAAAATATCAGTGTCACAAATAATAAGCCCAGTGAATTCAATAGAGTGTTGAAACCATCATAAGAATTAACAGAAGTGAATAAATAAAGCCTTGTTGTAACTAGTTCCTAATTACATCTAAGTTATTTAACTTAAGACTAATTTAACCCCTGCCTTCCTGTAAGGAGTTTTAAATCTAGCTGTGAGATATACTAATATTGTTTGAAATGGTAGACTGTAGCTTGGCAAACACTGCAGATCAGTTCCAACAGCAGTTAACTGGTGAAAACAAGCCCTTAATATCAATCCTATTCATGAACTCTTTCAGCATCTCTGCAGTAGAAGTGAAGGGGAATCAAAAGCTTGGAAATTGTGTGTGGGTTTAATACCTGCAAGTGTGTGTCAAGCTTTCTTTGGTTTCACAGCTCTCAGACAGTGTCTCAGTGTGAGAGTGTTTTGCATGACTTATTCAGTGTACGCAGGTGTTATCAGATGTTGCCTTTTCCTTTCACCCTTTTGCAGTTTCACCAGAATAGGCTATCATGGCTGTCATGAAAAGCCAGAATACTTTGTCTGTCAAAAAAATAAATTGGCAGTACACAGCTGCAAAAATTGTCAGTTGTGAAAGTAGCTAAGCAGCACAGGTTTTACATTCTAGCTCCCACTCAATTTAAGCAGAACGGTATTTATTCAAAGGTATTAAAACAGAGCACTGGTGCAAATGTTGAAATGAACAAGTTTTATGACCTCACTAAAAAAAAAAAAAAATGAGTCCTGTCAGCTAAAACACCAGTGGATCAACTGAGGTCAATATTTATTCTAGTAACAACATTAAACTTTAGATTACAGTCATTAACAATAGCCACTATGGAAATGATCTGATCTTTCTATTGCTGTCTTTTGGATAGACCTTTTGTAGAGAGCATCTCATGTTTTTTCAGAGCATCTGGGTTTTGTATTTGTCATTGAGGCCTAAAATTTGGCGTGTTAGATGAGGAATGAATTTGGAATTGATCTGGACCTTGTAAAACCTTTACTTTATTTCTAGCTTCACCTCTTGAGTCACTATTTTTGGCATGTTTTAATTTGCAACTGTGCAAGATTCAGCCATGCTTAATGCTATGACAAGAGCCTTTGAGGATGCTCAACATTTTCAGAAGTGTATATTGTGTCGGTGGTGTTGTAGTTCACTACATCTTTTCTGAGTCCAAATTCTTCCCCTGGGTGAGTGATGGTGTTCCATTTCGGTCCTTCAGAACCTTTCAGGAAGAACAATTGTTAGCTTATTGAGATGATGACTAAATATCCAGACTGTGGTGCCTAAAGAAGCAGTTCTTTGAAGCAATTCCAGCAAACAGATTTCTTGACTTCCCAATTTTCCCAAATTTTACGTCACTTGAGTGTTCATGTTTTATTATGGAGACAAAAATGAACATATACCAAAACAACTACAGTACAGCCACAGTCAACATTATTTCTTTTGACAGATCTGGAAGATAGGCTCTGGAACAAAGAAATGCATTTTAAGTGGGGAATAAAAAAGAATTAGCACCAGGTAAAGCTCTTAAAAAATAATTGTATCTCTGTTAGTCAAGATTCTGCTGGATAGCAAAAGAAATTAGCATTGTTATTTTTGTAACAAAAAAAATATATCTTTGCTCACAGGAGCAAACCAGAAAACAACCTTCATTATGCAACATTCCATATTAAGAGAGACCATTTCTGAGGGGGTTTTTTTCCACTGTTTTTGCCAGTAACTGCCCTTCCTGTATGGCACAGATGAAGAGTCTTTATGGCTCTTTATAAGCCATTTTGTATAATAAATATTACTTGTTTTGTTGTTCTTTATTCCACTTAATTCATGCTAATTTTATTTTTGTCCTCTTTTCTGTCAGTCTAATGCCTGTTAATGTCTTTCTGGAAAATAAAAATTTTAAACACCAGAAGGCCACTCAGTAAAGTCCCCCCAGAATCCTCTGCAAGCTGAACAACCCCAATTCTCCCAGCCTTTCCTCATAACAGAGATGCTCCATCCCTCTGCTCATTTCTGTGGCCCTAATCTAGACAAGCAGTCCATACCTCCCACAGAGGACAGCTTCAAGATCTCTTTTTATATTTGAGAGTGAAATCATTGCTTTACCAATGTCAAGTAACACTTAATGAGTGAGGCAGAGTCAGGGTTCAACCCTAAAGGTCTTCAAATAATTCACTTCCCACAGGAAGGCAACAGCTCAATCTGCTTAGACCTCCTATCCCCCAGAACTTTTTTCCCAATGCTGGCAAGTATCTACAGCCCTCAGCGCAAGTCATTAGGATTGACTTCACAGGAGGCTAGAATAGTTAACAGTCCCTCCCAGCACACAAGCAGAGAGATGACCTGCAGGTTGGGATGTTCTGGGGGGACTTGGGAGATATCCAGTCCCAATTTCCTCTGTGAATTTGGGTAAATCTCTTAATGAAGCCCTCACAAAGGTGTAAAAAACTAATCTCCTCAAGCTCCCTCTGCCTTCAGAGAGATAATCTTCTCTTGCGGGCACTTCAGAGCAGGTGACTAATTTAACCATTTTAAATTGTCCTGTATCTCAGGTGATGTCAGAGTGTCCAGCTACGTAACAGAGATCCTCATATATCCTCAGCTTCCAACAGTATTCCAAACATAAAACACCAAAGACTGCAGGGTGATTGTACACTCCAATAGAAAATGACCCTACAAGACACAATCTGCAGAACATGCCAGCTATGATCTATTTCTAATGTACTCATTAACAGGCCCCAAAACAACCTCCTGGCATTTGTAAGGGATGTCAGCATTGCTGCAGACAGGAATTCTATACATCTAAGAGGTGGTCAAACCCATCCTGCTGAGCCTTGCTGCATATTCAATGACCTGCTCTGGCATGAAGTTCTCAACACAATGCTAATGGATGAGAATGACCATTCTGACAGTGAAGCTCCAAAGTCTTGCTGAAATGATACATGTTACACATTCATCACCACCAGAGGACTAATTTTTGTGTAAAGAATAGAGTGCGGCAGGGTGCTGGGCTGTGCATTTTCTTGTCCATTACAGAAGCTCCAGCTCAGCTTTTATGACTTAAAATGAGACCTTCAGCGAGACAAGGAAGACTCTCAAGACTTGTGATGCTATCAGGAGACCAGTCACTGTCACAAAGCTTCATGCACAACAAGGTGAGAGAGAAATTTGTATGCTGGAATTTCAAGAAAGGTCCCTTTGAAACTATGACCTCCCTGAATTAAAGCTTCTGGAAACACTTCCAATCATTTCACAGGGTTCAGGTCTGAAAATGAGGAAAACGCATCTTTAACATGTCCAGATTTTCAAAATGGCAAGTCAGGAGAACCATCCCACAGACACAGGCTCGGTTAATACCATTCCTACAGGATACAGGTCAGTGACATCTCTGCATTAGTGTTTGGAGTTAGTGCCTGCTAATGTTTCCTATCTTCTCCCTTTTCCCACACTACTTCTAGGATCATAAAACGGTTTGGTTTGCAAAGGACCTTAAGGTGGTCCAGTTCCAAGCCCCTGCCGTGGGCAGGGATACCTCACACCAGGCCATGCCATCCAAGGCCTCGTCCAACCTGGCCTTGAACGCTGCCAGAGACGGAGTGTTTACCACTTCTTTGGGCAACCTATGCAGTGCCTCACCATCCTCACAGTAAAGAACTTCCTCCTTATATCTAACCTAGAGTTCCCTTGTGTAAGTTTAAACCCATTCACCCTTGTCCTGTCACTACAGTCCCTGACGAAGAGTCCCTCTCCAGCATCCTCATAGACCCCTCCAGATACTGGAAGCTGCTCTGAGGTCTCCATGAGCTTCTCTTCTCCAGGCTGAACAGCTCCAACTTTCTCAGCCTGTCTTCATAAAGGAGGTGCTCCTCATCCTGGTATTTTCAAGTTCCTCTCCCTTTCCTAGGTTGCCCTATGTCCCATTTCTGTCAGGCTCAGTCATATTCATACCTTTTAAAGCTAGGAGAAACTTCTCAGATCATCCTGTCCAGCTGCCTACCCTAAGCCACAGAAACTTACCCACTTCTTCCACCAAGAAGCCACAACCACTACCTCAGCTGGAGCACTTTGTGAACTAAAAGCTCTCAGCTTTGGTTTAAGCAGCCCCATCTGCAGAGATCTACCCTACCTAAGTGGGTTTAATGATTTATTACCACCCTAGGTTAAGAATTTTTCATCTTTTAAGCACAGTTGTTTTTTCTTTTATTATCCAGCCACTGAATCAAATCATGCTTTTGTCTGCTTAGGTTAAACCGTCATCTGTTGTTAAATACCATCTCCTTGAAAAATCATGTTGTACCTCTTTGAGCCTCACTTTCTACCACCACTGTTCCCAGTCCAACACTTTGCCACAAATGACCAACACCTGATGCCAAATAGGGTGTTTCCAATAGCCTCTGAGAGAGCTGGCAGATGCCAGATGAATGGCACTGCTCTGGGGATGAGGCCAGACGACACAGAAGCAGGGATACGAGTGGGGATTTTAGGTCCAAGTCTAAACATGGGGAAGGGGGAAGCAGAAGTGTGTGTGGGGGGAAGAATTAAGGATGTGCACACCAAAAGGTGCAAGAATAAAGTGGCTTCTCAGGGAGAGGAGGCATTTTGCTGGAGGTGATTTCAGCAGCTGGTTCCTGTGAGACAGGACTGAGAAGCCTCCAGCAAAGCCTTGTGCTCGGATGCAGTGGCATCTGTATGTCCTGCTGGCTTCACTGCTTGCAGCAGGAGCATCATCTCAGCCCCATCCTGGTTCAGTCTCATCCCATCTCACACTTAAATCAACTTGGTTAAGGCAAAACAAACCTGAGTGTGGACATGCTTACTGACTGCCCAGGTGAAGTAATACCTCTCAAGGGACAGAAATACCTCTTGGAACTGCTGCTTACAACCCTGCTAAGGCTGGGCTGGATGAAGAATGCACACATCCTGAAACAGCTCCCTAAAGCAGAGGTCTGGGGTGCATTTATAAAATGCTTATAAAAAAAGCTTCCAGGCAAAGTAAGAGTAAGCTGATGTTCTCCTGGATGGGTGTAAAATCCCTATGACAACTTGTCCTGTCAGAGCCAGGCTCAGGTCCTGAAGTGTCAGCAAATACACCCCCTTTACTGACAATTAGCTCCGGCAACCTGCTAGATCCAGCACCTTGCAGTGCTTTATGAAACAGAGTGGACCATCCAAATAGGAACAGAAGCATTGCTTCCTGTGAAATCCCAGGGGATTTGTGCATGGGCCTGGTTTTCAGCAACACTGCATTACCTTCCTAATTTATACAACACATCAGTGTTTCCTGAATAATGTAGTGAGCCTGCTAGCTTCTTCCAGCAGGCAGAGATCAGGGCAAAGAGCGGGTTGGTCAGAGCACTTTAGCACCTGCCTGAACAAAGGCAGGGAGTATGAAAACATCACTGCAGCTGGATCAGACCAGAGCAGGGTAACAAAGAGAAGCCCAAAGAAAACCTCTGATGATGTTATAGAGCTCTGAGTAAGGCACTTCCACACATCATTACTTGCCCTCTGATAAAGGAAGGGACTGGAAAATGAACTCCAGATACCAGACATATAGCACTTGTGGTTGTCTCAGGGGATATCTATCACTGATTACTTTTTAGTCAAAGTCATTGTCTGTAAGACCTTTTCACCCTGTTTTTCTTGTCTGTAAGGAATCATCCTGTGTTTGCAGACGTAAGTGGGAATTGGGGGAAGAAGGGAAGGGAGTGTGTGTGAATGTGCGAAATGAACGGCTTGGAGTCACTCAGACATCTGCTTCTGAACTTTTGGTAGGACAACCACTTTCACATATGGTCAGAAGAAGGAATGGTTTACCAGAGCTGCTTTTCAGAGCAGTTTACCAGGTTTACCAGAGCTGTTGAGTGTATAGTACAAAGGAGCTGGCAGGAAATCTTTACAGACTTAGAATGATAAAACACTGCTGCTAGATGCAGTGAGTACCTGCCCAAGCAAGCCCTTGCAACCTCCTGATTCCATGAGGGTCTGAGGGAGAAGGAGCCTAAAGCCCAAAGAATTTTCCTATTGGAGTTGTCTGTCAGTGTCTGAGATGCCAAAGGCAACCCTGACAGGCAAAAGCCCCTTGAACAAATCCTGATCCTAGTAAAATCAAGTGGAGCTTTGCCACTGATTTCAGAGAGGCTTTGACTTTACCTCGAGTCTGCCTCTTGCCCTTATTCCCTGTAAATTTCTCATGGCTGGAGGATGAGTGCCACACAAAGAACAAAGCAAACATGGAAATTTAAGACATGCTTTCAATTCACATCCATTTAACTGAATTACAACAATTTTCCAGCAAGCTCATTGCTCGTCAAAGTGAGGAACGAACAGTGAATCTGACGGGCCTCAGACAGGCCCAGCATAAGCAAATTAAGTGCAAATGTCTCCTGTTTCCAGCCCTGTCAGGACACCCCTGTTCTGTCCATCAACATGCCCTGGTATTCTTACCAACTCCCATCTGCTGATGTAGCTAAGTCCTGAAAAGACGAAGCTGCTATTGCCCATGAATTTTTAATGTAGCTAGGGAAAGGCTGCAGGAAGAAGAATATTTGGTGGCATTTACTCCTTATGATCAAAGCCATTTCATGTCTCTTGTGTGATATTATTAGAACACAATATGAAGTGAAAGTGGTGTTCAGACTAAGGTCCCTATTCAAGAAGCATTTTCTGTATAGGACAATGCAAGAACCGGTGCTAGCAGGAAGCCTGTATTCTTACAGCATCTCTTTGCCCATGTGTATCTGCAGGAAATTACATGACAGCAAGAGTCAAGCAGGCACCCTCAGTCCAGTCCCCTCTTACCACAAACATGATTTTCAGTGGGATATCTCCACTCACCTCTGAATGCTTCCCAACACCCAAAAGCACTTGTATGGCCAGCAGTAAGACACCCAAGTCTAAAGAGATAATATCCCACAGAAAGAGCTGTATTTTAGGTCTCTGCTGTCACTGGTATTTGTTAAATAAAACATCTAGGGGATGACAGGAAAAAGTCTATGTAGCAAAAGTCAGCTGCTAGTAGGAGTAGCACATAGCTAGCTCTAAGTTCTCATGTCCCAAACCCAGCAACTATTTCTGTTCTGACCATGTGCTTGGGACATACCAAGCAACCACCCAAGAAAATACAATGGCAGAGAGAGAGCGGACATGCCATGTCTCTGTTCTATCACTAGTTGGGCCAATCCTCTAGTGCCAAGAGACAGATGAAGACCATACAGGAAGATCTGTTAAACATCCAGCAAGGAGATGAGGAATTTTTAGCTTGCTGGAAACAGGATACTGGGGTTCAAACAGATTTGGTTCCCTGCAAGTCTGGATTAATTCCAGACCTTTCCTTTCCTCCTATCTACTAAAGGACAGAATGGAGTATATGCAACAATGCAAGTTTTTGAGAAGCTTATTCCTCTGACTTCAGACAAATTCTCTGCATATCCCTGACAAACATGGACACACTGAATATTTCCCTGGGAAATATTTGCACTAGCTAAATATGCTGTAATTACAAATTGCCCTGTATTATCCCCACACAATCATAGAATGGTTAGGGTTGGAAAGGACCTTAAGATCATCTAGTCCATCCCCCTTCATCACTCAACAATAAAACTCAGACATCAAGAGGCCAAGCTGATCCTAGCTGCAAGCAATGTATCCCATACAGTTCACATCACTATTGTTCAAGACCTTCCTGGAACAAATCTGTCCACTGTTGGTGTTTGAGGAGTTCTTCGTGAAATCCAGTGCCTTGTTCACATTATACCTCTGATGATGCATTGCTCATAAGAACTGAGACTTTCAGCCTCTGTTCCATGGAAGACAGGTATCTGTAAGTGAGGGTCAAGGCTCAACAAGTAGCAGGGATACCTGTGCAAAAGTATTTGCCCACTGAGTCACACTGCTGATGTAAGACTCCTGACAGCTCACTGTAAACCATGATGGCTACACATTTGCACTAATATCACAAAAGCAAAGTAAAGAGAAACATAGCTGAAATGAAATTTAAGCATGTTGGTAAACGTAATGGCTGGAAATGAATGCGGATGGCTGCCATGGAGATGTTTACAGGGGTAACAGAAAGCCTCTGCTGCTTTTATGTTCCTCTGAGCTGGACTCTGATGAAGGCTCTGTACTGTACAGCTCCTTCTATGCCACTGTGAAAATGAAGCACTGTTGATTGACGCAGACACATGAACACTCAAAAACGTCCAAAGCAAACTTCAAGCAATCAACACTTCATATATAGCATGGTTGCAGTCCCTTGAAGCTTTGCAATGAGAAAGCTCCGTGAAGCAGAAGTTCTGTTCATACACAGGAAAGCCGGAATAGGTTTATGGCTTAAACCTTTGGACTGAAAAGATGGTTTGTTCTTGCTGGCACAGGGAATTGCACATAGGATTTAGCTTTCATTCAGGATGACCTTTCCACTTACACAGCACAGCAGAGCTGCAGGTGATGCACTAGACCCTGCAAGTCCATTAAGGAAAGAAACTGTTGAAGGAGGGGCAGGGTACGATCCCTTATGGAAAGGGGAATATGACACTTTAAAGCTTTGTGTGCGTGTGTGAGGTGAGACTGACATATGTGATATTCCATCCTACTGGATGACCAAATAGGAAAAAGATAAAGTTGTAAGCTCCATGGTCTTTTTGTCAGGGAATAATGCTGCCAACAAGAAAGCAAAACAAATCAGTGCAGACAGAAAGGGCAGGAACCCATTTCATCTGGAGAACAAGTCTTATTATAACTTCCAATATGGTTCTCAAGCTTTATAACGACCTCTTCACTCCCAGAAGCCACTCTTAAAGTACAATTTTTAAGCACATTGACCGGGGTTGAGTCAATGTCTTGATAACTGAGGAACATACAATGTACGTTTAGTTTACTAGATGGATTCAATTCCCAAGAGAAGATTCAAGATGTCACCAGGATTGGACAGATGACCCTTAGCTCCATACTCAGGAGCTTTTAGGATGTTAAGCTGGGGTCCATTATATCTAGTTCCTGTAACATGTTTCCATAAAGCTGTTCAGTGTTTGGATAGCTGTATGGGAGATGGATAAGGCTGAGCATACAGAAAGAAGTATTTTGTGATTGGAATACGATTATCAGGCTAAGGAAGCCCTAATGGCAAATCCAAAAAGGATGCACAAGATGCTGAACTTTGTCTTGACCTGCTGGAATGAGGGAATCACGCAACGTTCCCCAACAGGTTATAGCTCTCATCTTCCTCAACTATTTTGCCAAATATCTACCATCCCTCTGCAGGGATGGTAGCCAAATTCTACCATCCCTCTGCAGGATGCAAAGCTGTTCTGATGACTCATCTGGCAGCCACAGCAACTAAGCCATATTAGTACTAAGGCAGATAGGAAACTTTGGAAAATTAAGGTAAAGAGAAATGAAGTTCAGGACTAGGAAGTGTTTCAGGAAAAACACCCCAAAGCATTCAGTGGCATTTGTAGATTCTCTCCTTTTGTCTGAGACCAGCCAGAGAAATAATTAATGTTTTCTGATTATTTCTTAACACCGCTTGGAATATAAACAATGAGAAAGAAAGAAGGAAAAGCAGCGTAAAGCAATTTAGTCTTATTCCCTCATCAGAACTCCTCAATAGGAGACAAAGGAAGCCTACAGTAAGTCTGATATTCAAGAAAAGAAAGGAAATCAAGGGCTGCATTTAGGATTTTAACTTGGTATAGATGTTCTTTTAAGAAACTTACTGTTATATGCCCTGTCCATAGTAGGATTTGGGAAGTGCAAAGAGCACCTATTTAACTAGCTAATGTGTATTAATAGCTTAGCACAAGTAAGGCAGTATGCTTCCATAACGGATTAAAAAAACATCAGTTAAACCTTAGGCTACTACTTGCCATAATGCTTAACATATGTTAAAATCACACTGCCTTGTTTTCATTAAGCCGTTAATACATGCCCACGAAGACAGCTTCACCTAAAAGCTCCCATGAGAAAGACCTCACGGTTTAACTATGTTGGCAAACCCATCCGACACTGACATACTGCTGATGCAGCTGTAACACACTTCCTATCTCTTCATTCCCCAGTAAACACTTGGCAAGAAGATTACAAGGCCAGAGAGCTGTACCTGCACTTTGGCTCTTGTAGTGTCACATTCAGCATCACGTCTCCTCATGCCTACGATTATGTATAGCATGAACCTGATCCTGGACACAACCTGCTGGCAGGTTGACAGAATTCCAACTGCTGCATGCCAATTCACACAGGCAAATGGAGGCTCATCCTGAATTTGTCTTGCTTTGATTCATGATGTCTAACCATAGCGGAGGAAAGAAAACACTACCTATCCCAGTACCTTTGTGAATCCAGCCTGATTTCTCTTTTCTAAATGAAAGCATTTGGTAGGGTTTCCTCAGATCTACACAAGCTGCTTTTACATGGCTCAAAATCAGTTTCGCAACACTAATTCCAAAAGAAAATCTCCACCTCGACTGAACAGTAACACTTTAAACATACGCGCTACCCCTTCAGAGTAAAGGCTGGCCCCATATATTCTTCACTTCCCTTGTGCTGTTTCTCTGTGCAACTCGCTCAAGAAGAAACCATAGTCTTTCTCCAGCCCTTTTCCTAGCTCAGACAGGACAGTCACCTGGACAGTCACTAGGCCAAAGATCTAGTTGTTAGGTAGCAGACCACCATCACAGAGTCTAGAAGAGGCTCTCAAGGCCCTGATGAAACGCTTGCCATGTGAGCTTCCTCTGCTTTACAGCTGTCTCACACAGAGAACCATTAGGCTCTCTCCAGGACAGGAAAAATAACTGTATATTACCCTTTTAAAGCCTCCTAATCCTTAGGCAACAACTGAGTAGTAACTGCACTGATAGGACCAATCTTTCTGCTTCCTATTAATAAACTCCCATGCTTGCTGCATCAAAGGCTTTTACCTAAATGACTTTTAATAAAACAAAGAATACATGTGCGGAAGGGCTTGGATGTTTAAGGCTTTGCTTAGGTTTCCATTTGCTGCATCATGGTGGCATTGAATAACTAGACTGCCACTGGAAAGAAATGGAAAGCCAGCAGAGTGCAAATGGGGAAAAAGCAAATCACCTCTGTTTTAATGATCAGATACATCATTTGCAGGCCAGGGGGAATGTCTCTTCACTAAAGGAGTACCATTCTTACATTTTAAGGAGACCAGCTGCCCAGTGTCAGTCTTGAAGACTCACCACTTGCCCTAGATACCTGTTTGCTGACACAGAGCAGTGACAGTGAGGGAGTGACCCACTATTGCCAGTTTTGTCTCCTGCAAGTTCTTTTTCTTTAGAAGGCATAGTACAACTATGGATACTGCACAGCTCCATCTTCTTCCCATAAACTGCACAGACGAGAACAGCCCACATCAAAATGTAGCACTTCAAGAGCTGAGTTACACACTCATGTCCATTGATAACCTTTCTACATGGCAACTTCTTGTCCCACAGTGGATGGCTGTGCAACACGAACACCTTTAGCCTATTTCCATAGGTGTCCTGGTTCACACTTGGCTTGTAGCTCAGGTGGCTAACAGTCAGTCACTTCTGATCCTGCATGGTATCATGAAATCATGGCTCTGATACTCCTGCCATGAAAACAGAGCACCCCAGGCAGGCTTGTGCATATTGTTGCCTGGTCCCTAATCCTCCCTTAGAATATGCGTTAAGCTTCAGCCTGCACTTATCCTGCTCCGGCTACATCTCACCAAGTACTCTGTCTATGCTAGAGTACCTTAGGTAAAGCACCCATATTTTTGCTGGGTAGCCTTGCAGGGATGAGCAGATTCCTCTAGTATAGCCATGGAACTCCACTGACACAGCACTAGGCTTGGAGGAGGCAGTGATGCCCTGGGTGGGTTGTAGCACAACCAGACAGAATGGTTGAAAAGAGAGGAGAGTACTGAGGCCTTTGAACTATGGCTTTTGTGATCCTGAGTGGTAAACAAGGTTTATCTGTGAACTGCTTGAATTAAACAGTTCACCTGAGTCAGTTTGACCTGACTGGAAATACAGGCCTTCATTTAGACCTTCCATAGAGAAAGAATAGAATGTACTGCAAAAAAACCCAACAAGAACAGCAATAATAAAGGAGATGAAGATCACACCTTTCCCAAAGCTTTGGAAACAGCATTTTTCCATTCCCACTATTTTCTCTCTAATGTCTAGTAACTGGAGCTTTCTATCTCCCTCTCTTCATTACCATACTGTACAAATGTAGGCAGATTTGAACTTCCATCAGAGAACTGTAGCAGCTGCTGAGCATGGAGAAGGTTTTCCTTTTTTACTTTCTTTTAAAACAATTAAAACTGAAGTATCTGTTTCTATAAAAACTGTGGAGTGGACAACATCTTGTAACAAACCATCGCTGGCTGAAAACTGGCAGTCGCTCCGTCAGCATGACAGAATAATTAAAACCAGTATGACAATAATTAGCACTTCTATAGTTCTTTTCATCCATGGATATCAAAGCACTTCACAGAAACAAGTGCAGCTACCTTAACTTTTAAAGCTGAGCTCAGAAAAAAACCAAATTAGGATATTTTGCTTGTGGAAAATTCCAATAACTTCACCAGTTTTCATCCTAAATTAAAGAGTTGAAATACACAGATAAACACGCACATATATATATATGTAATATATACATATAAATATATATGTATATATATTTAATTTCCAAAATGAAAAGAAGTGTCTATGTTGATGAGGAAACTTTGGTTGTTTCAATGGCACCAAAATGTTTTGCTATTCTGAATTTAGTGCATTTTGGTTTGAGTCTTTCAACAATACACTGTATCTGCCTCTGCAAAGGGAATGCCTCCTGAGAGCTGTAGTTCAGGTTTCCCCACTGAACTTGACAACTCTATTAGTTAGGCACTGCCTGTCCCCATCTTCCCCTAAGCCTGTCCTACTGCTTTGCAGAAAAACATCATCAAACTATTCCTTACTACCCCTACTGAGCTCATGAATGGGAAGCACTGACTGCAGCAAGGAGGGCTGGACAATTTAGCTAACAAGTAATTATAAACCCCATCAGCCCCAATGGATAATTTCATGCTTTAGAAACCAGTCTGGCTCTCCTCCTGAGTCAGTAAAGCATCCTACAGTAGGTTTGACTTTTTGGATGAGTTCTTTCAGGTCAAGCTTGTGTCCAGCTGCTCCTGCTGTCCTGGGTTTATGCCTGCAACTGATACAGTCAACGTACCCACTTGTTTGCAGCTCACAGATTTGTTCTTTCAAGGAAGTGCCTCTTTAGAATTAGTGGAGAAGAAGAGGAAAAGTCGAGACTGCTACTTACAGATGTTTCACCTCAAACCAAAGCTGCTAACATCATTTCACAGAAGCTTGTTTTGGGTTACCTACCCAGATGCTTTACCTATAGACACCCTTCTTTATAGGTCACATAGCTTTAATACTGTCAACAGCACAGGACTCTTCTGTGCTACCATGGCAAGTGCCCACAAAGAGCTTTTTCTGCACATGGGAAATGTGTGTGGGACCAGTGGGAGTCTGAACAAACTGGTGCTTTTCTAGGAAAGCCCATTTACTGCATTTGCAGAACTGGCCTTCATTTGCACTCCAGAGCAATTTCTCCCGATGATCCCAACTACTAGGTTACTGAAGGGGAGACTTTGATGACTAATCAAACAGAGCTGAGCTGGTGAAACTTTTGTTGTTTTCTCTGACTGTTCCTTTAATAATTTCAGAGCAACAAACCACAGGGAGACTGCGGGTTCATGAGGGAGAAATCAAGGGGAAGCAGTTAACGTTACTACCAATTTAGCTAATGTTACTAAAAGCAAAGTAGATGTTTGCAGGCACAGAGCATGAGGCAACTGAATGGCATCAGGTTCAGCCTATTACTCAGGATCACACATACAACCCAGTTAACTCTTTAAAGCTGACTTGGTACAAGAAGATAGCCAGATGTAAGCAAACATCACCCTGGGGAAAACCAGGTCCAAAGACAACCCTTACATGCCTTTTATCTGTATTTTAGCGTGCTTTAGAGATCTGATTTGTTCACAGATGCTTCTGATACCGTATCTGACTGTAAAACCTAATATACATTACAGTACCTCATTGCCAGATTCTTATCATACTAACCATTTACATGTATGTCAGATCTATACTAGTACTTATTGACTCAACACCTGACTCACACACACAGCACAGCTTAAACTTACATTGTTACCACACAAATTCCAGCAAACAAAGCATAATAATAATAATAATAATAATTATTATTATTATTATTTTCTTTTACCATTTTAGCTCAAAAGGATTCTGCATTTTTATGGTAGAACCCTAGCTTGTGATAAGCTTTTTAGAGCTATATTTCCTTCCTTGCATATTTGCACAACTGGAGAAAGGAACAGGACTCTCCCCTGCTTTACCAGTAATCAGCAAAATCAAACGCTGAGAGTTGCAAAGGAGCAGAAGATAAAGACAAAACTTTTCTGATGGTCTGGGATAATAACAGAGACTAGTCTGGCATTTTTCAGTTGTAGGGCAAAGTTCTCTGACTACTGTGCAGGTAGGGAAAGATTGCTCCTCTTTTTAAGGCTATATACCTTGTACAAAGGCAGTGCTTGCATGTATTGATGGTAATCTGAAAATCTTCATGTCTAGATTAAACAAGTGCATGATGCTAAGCTCATACCTGTAATTGTCATTTAAGAAACAGGTTCTGATGCTGAGGCACAGAACCAGCATTTCTGTGAAATGCATTAATATAGGCTCCTCTGTCAAAACATAAATAATGTACTGGGACAGTGTCACCTTGTGGTTGTTTGCTGACATAGCGGCCAACTGAGAGGGGATACTCCCTGTACCTAACCCCTTGCCCCCAAAAGCCTTCATCACTCAGAAACGTCAGCCTTAAAAAACTTCCTTTGGGGTGAAACAGGACCTCCATGAGCTGCCCAATCTGCAACTTCCATTCAGGTCATAACAGCTTTAGCACTATTGTATCCTAAAACCCTCACAAAGGTAAGAAGGCAT
>JBCJKH010029139.1:14695-28085 GCA_039877255.1 Loriculus beryllinus | reverse complement strand
ACTGGAATGGGTTGCTAGGGAAGTTGTGAATGCTCCATCCCTGGCAGTGTTCAATGCCAGGCTGGACAAAGCCTTGGGTGACATGGTTTTAGTGTGAGGTGTCCCTGCCCATGGCAATGGAGTTGGAACTAGATGATCTTAAGGTCCTTTCCAACCCTAACTATTCTATGATTCTAAACAAAATAAAACCTGAAATCCTACTTAGACATAAGGGATCTCTCCCTTTACCGAGGTAACCCAGAATGCAGATGAAAGTTTGAAACAATGTAACAGATGGCAAACAGCATAATAGAGATTTTATTGCCAGCTTTAAGCAGTCTTGGTCACAGAAGATGCCATCAGAATTATATTAAAAAAAAAAAAAAAAAAAAAGAAAAGCAATTACACTGAATTGGGTGAATTAACAGAAATAGGAGAAGATGTCAGAGAATTCAGAATGCAGTATAAAGTCAGGTAAGAGACACAGATTGCCTTATTTGAATCACAGTATCCTCTTTATATGGTGATCATAACATAAAGCCTTTTCTAAGTTATTCTACCTCTACTGCATAGTCTGAACAAGAAAATAATAATCTACTGATTAAGTAGTTCTAGAAATAAAACATTATGGAGACTTTTTTCCTCAGGATTAATATCAGGTGAGATAAAAGTCAAACAAGTGAGAGATAAGCTTTCCCTGTATATACCTTAACCACAGACAACCTTGATATTTCTCCATATATGAGCTCTGAACTAGGAAACCTCTGGCTGTAGTAAATAATCACCTATGTTGCATGTTAAAATGCAAAAAGAAAGACAAAGCAATGGTAGAGCATTTTTCAGAAAATTAATGGTCTTGCTAGGAAAGTCTTATGAACATTTTGATAGATGGCATTGAGCACCTCAGAGGAGTGATAATAGGATTAGCCCTTCCTCACAGAGCTATTTGGGAACAGATTCAAATCAATACATAGGTGACGAGTATTTGTTATTACCTTTTGAATTCTGCAGGGTTTTTTGAGGAGATAATTCCTAGTGATGCATGAAATAGTCCTGTGGGAGCTCCTGACTTAGAGCAGAATAAAACTAGCAAATGAAGTGTCAAGACTTTATACTACTGTTTATTTTATATATTTAAAGTACACTATCCTTTCTAGTACCATTCCTTCAAATAACTGCATCAATTTGTTATATTTTAAAAGTACATATAAGAAGGAAGCAGTGAGCACAATTGTAGGACTTTAAAACATTGAATGTAATTTAAGGATTGACTGATAGAAACACCAGAATTTTTCAAAATACAAGATATTTTAAGCGCTAGTGTAGTGCTAGGGCAATCACTCCTAAGTTATACACACTAAATGTCTTCATTGGCCTTCTAAAGCTCAAAGTCTGTCAACACGCCATTGTCAATCTCCAACACTAAGTGAAATAATTCTTACATATGTGGCACTGAGTGTAGAAGTAAGAAATCTTTTATTTCAGAGGCTGTATATTCACATAATATTGCTAGAGGTTTGTCTTGGCAGAAACATATCTCCTCATTTCCCCTCTGAGGGTCTCACACCTTCCAGGTCTGATGATCATACACATGTTCAGAAAGCAATGACACTGTGTCAAAAAAAAGGGCAGATATGTCCTTACACTTTATTTTTATATGAATCAAGGTTCTTAAAAGTATCTATTTCTGTATCATATATTATGAGATTATTAAGATTATGAATTTATTGAAGACAGGATTATTTCTTTGGTGAAAAATATCTGGAATAGCTAAGAAAAAGGATCCCAGGCTTCCATTAGGGCTAGAGACTCTATTATAGTACAAAATAGGTAGTAATTCCCCTTTCTTTCCTGGCTGATTATGAGAGAACATGATGTTGTCCAGAACTGAAAACTAAAAAGTTTCTTTGATGAGGAAAAAAATACTACTACCTGTATGTCTCCACATATCAAAAGAGTATAAGGTAAAGTGAATTACTCATATGCATACTGGATTCAGTTAAAATTTGTATGTTACTAAATCCCGCATGTAATCTTTCTTTCGCTGATTTTTAATGTGATGCATTAAAAGGAAATAATCACAAAATAATGTATCTGCTATTTGTTATAATTATTTTTTGAGCTTCAAAAATCATAAAGAGATTATGAAATTTTGTAGCAATGCTTATCTACGACAAGAATGTATCTGGTTTCTGCAGTTTATTAAAATTTCTTGAAAGTTCTTTTTACATAAAAATTCTTCTTAGACAAAATCACTATGCAAGAGTATGTGTTTAAAACTGCAAAACTAAAGGTTGAGTTCATATTCATACTCGAACTATTTGGTGCTCCAGTTCAGTTGCAGTTTTATAATGCATAAAACCAGCACATAACAGTGGATAAACTGAAGAATGATCTGTTATATATCAGAAGAAACAAAGTAATACATACAAAGTACAGATGTACAGCCATTCTTGAGCTTGAATTCTGAGTCAGATTACAAGTGTTTGCAAAACAGAAGCTTATGAAGGATTGGATTTGAATAAATCTAACTTTTTGATCTTTCTCACACTGCAAGTGTGGGGTTTTTTCTTTTTTCTGCATCAATTTATTTAGGATTATTTCTCTATAACAAATCAAATTTGGTTAGTCTTCCATGACATACATGATAAAATACAAACCATATGTAAGTACAGAAGAGTACTCGAACATTTCTATCTTTATGCTTCTAAAAGCAAAAAAAAAAAAAAAAAAAAAAAAAAGCACAAAAGAAAACAAAAAAAGGCACCAGAACTAACAAGCTAACATTGAGGATCAGACATACTGCAGTTAAACTCTAAGCTCACCTGAAGTTTAATCATGCTTTTCAAAGACCAGTAAGCAACATCACCAGTAAATCTAGCAGAAAAAAGTAGTACTGCCTAGGACTCCTTCTGGTATACATTCAAGGCATCTTTTTTGGTGCATTCCAAGTAATAAACGCATGCTTGAATAAATCCATAAAATCACAACAGCTCATTGAAGGTTAAAGTAACTCACGATATATGCCTAAATCATAACATTGAACAGTATAGACTTATCATTTTGTTCTATAGTATCTTAGAAAAGGTTAAAATAAAACAGCATTACATGCAGGCTTCAGTATTCCTAATACATAGTTTATAATTCGAACGATTTATAATATATGTAGCATAAAGAGAATGTGAAGACTAATTATATTTTTGACATTTTAAAAAGATTACATGAAATATGTCAATATAAGGAAAATTCTAGTGTAGAAGATGGTGAAAGAAAATGTATTATTCTTGCAATGTTTTTGTCATTTAATACTTAACAGCTCTAGTCATATTCTAAGACTATTTCAAAGTCTTTTGATACCATGTAGTGTCATTATCAAATAGATTTGATATGTCCAGTATTCCAAAGTATATCTGGTTTTAAGTATTTTAAATATTTATAAATATTTAAGTATTTGATCTCTAATTTTGTTTTTCAAATTTAAATCTCTGAAGGCAAGAAGTAAATGTCCAAACTTTTCTACAGATCTCTTAAAAACCCATCTAGAAAAACTATATCAGGACTTTAATATCTACAGACTAATATCAGTGCAACAGTATCTTAGGGTGATTCCAAACTGACCTTTAAGTGTCTGTCTCATTTCTCCAATTGTTTAAATCAGAATTGGGCAAGCATACACTACAGCTTCTCTATGACAACACTTCTAACTCCCTTTCCAAAATCAATTCAAGAAGGACCAGGGGTTCTCAGACAAGCCTGGAAACACAGAACATACTCAGATTCAGTAAATGTAGGTAAATTCAGGAATTGACACCAAACTTGACTTCTTATCTATTAGTATTGACTTTTGCAATGCAAAACGCAGGAAGAAAAATGCAAAATGCAGAAATGCAATTTTGATTATACCAGGTATCTGTTCCCACCATCTCTGCCTATATTTCTACACTGGGAAGAGAAATAAGAGGTGCAGAATAGTGTCCTCAATCACAGAAACAGTTAACTTACTTTTGCTTCAATCCAATTGCTCATGCTTGGAGTTTCATGCTGCTGAAGTGTATGAACAAATGATTTTTTTGAACAAAAATGTTACAAATGTGTTTCAGAAAAGAAAAAAAAACCAAAACCAAAAAACCCCCAAACAAAACCAAGAAAACCCCAAACACACACATACACAAAATCCACAAAACCAAAACCATTAAGAAAAGCAGAAAGACGTGTAAGAAGTAATAACGGCAGCTGAATGCTACAGTATATTGGTTCTAACAGTTCTCTATGAAAGTCAGGTACCACAACTAAGCCTTATATTTGGCCATAGTTCCATGAAAAATTAGAACTTTTCTACTTAACTGCCACACCTTTTACATTACAGGAGTAACTCACAGGGATATGAAATTGTATCACTTTCTACCTGACTAAAAGACTGTATTGAGGTCAGTCCATATTATTTCAAATATGTATCAACGTGTTATGATGAAACTGATACTCATATTCATACCATGCCCATAGAAAGCCTATAATTGCGGTCCTATTTCTTTAAATACTGGTAAATTTATACAGACAACTTTTCCAAGGTAATTTTGTGGTATGTATTAGGAGAAAATATGCCAATTCATTATTTTAGCGCATGAGGGAAACAGAATCATGGACTTACGGTCTGTAACTTTCAGGACTATCTTGACTGCTCCACTTCCCGATCCTCCACAGCCATCTTCATCATCACAATCTCCACTGATTTGTTCATCTACACCTCCACCACTGCCTGTTTGTTGGAGATCCCATTTTTCATATTTAGGAAATGATTTGCCCTGCAACAGCTGAAGACAAAGTACGGTGTGCATGTTAGCGGTAGAGATGGAGAAATTCAGTCAGTACACAAAAATTCACGTATATCTCCCTAGTAATTATCTGATTCAAAAGGAAAACTCCAGAATCCACAGAATGAGAATTCTTATGATTTTTTTATTTTTTTATTTTCCTCTGGCTTACAGCTGCATCTGGAGATGAAAATTTCCTTTCAATTAAAAACAAAAAATATATAAAATGATTGTCTCTTTCTTGCTAGATTAAAAAAAAAAAAAAAAAAAATAAAATCAGGCATCAATTCCTAGCCCAGAAACCAAGTGGAATTGACAAGGACATGGAATCATAGAATAATTTGAGTTGGAAGAAGCTTTCAAAGGTCATCTATTCCAATTCCTCTGCAATGAGCAGGGACATCTTTGACCAGATCAGGTTGCTAAGAGTCCCATACAGCCTCGCCTGTAATGTTTCCAGAGACAGGACATCTACCACCTCTGGGCAACATTTTACAATGCTTCACCACCCTCATTGTAAAAAAAACCTTATTCCTTATATCTAGTCTTGATCTGCCCTCTTTTAGATTAAAACCATGAACTATTTTACTATGAACCATGTACTATTGCAACAGTCCTTACTAAAAAAGTTTGTCCTCACCTTTCTCATAAGACACCTTTAAGTATGAAAAGGCTACAATAAGGTCTCCCCAGAGCTTTCTCTTCTCCATCCAGAATGAGCCCAGCTGTCTCAGCCTTTCCTTACTAAAGAGGTGTTCCAGCTCTCTGATCGTTTTTGTGGCTGTTATCTGGCCCAGCCCAGCAGGTCCATGCCTTTCCTGTACTGAGGACTCCAGAGTTGGACACAGTACTCCAGGTGGGTCTCACCAGAGCAGAGGGGCAGAATCACCTCCCTAGAACTACTGGCCACAGTTCTTCAGATGCAGCCCAGGATACAGTTAGCTTTCTGGGCTGCAAGCACATATTGCCAGCTCATGTCATCGCTTCTTCAGTCTAATACTCTTTAGAGCAGACAGACATCATCCATGCTACGTTGCAACTTTAATTTAATAATCAGATTTTTTTTTCTCCTGAAAGTAGCTACTAATTAGTCTGAAACAGCTTGTTTATAACTTAAAAAATATGACTACTTTGTTGTTTAAGGAGATACTGGGTTCATATTTTTGGAAAATATACTTTGTTTGTTTATGGTCTATGGAGTCACTTTCCAGACTACTTGATCTGTTAAGTGGTGTACAGTGCCTAGAAAAAAATATTTTAATCACTTAACAAACACATAACTCAGATAAATCTCAGCAGCTTTATAAAAGCCACTTACAACACTATAGAAGGATAGTGGCATTCACCACTGAATCTGCAGAACCAATTTATGCAGCACTTTTGATTCAAAAGTTTTTTTTAAACAGTTATATGCTACCCGAAAGGCAAACTACCTAGCTAAGAAAAAAAATGTTCCTTTTCATTGTTGCTCTGCTCATACTGTATCCATACCATACTTCTGCCAACATAGCATTTATGGAAAAAAAACACAGCCATTTTAATTAACACAGTTAAACATGTCACTTTTTAAATTTTTTTGGTGCAATTCAAATAATGAGATAGGTTATGTCACCAGTGTTGTAAGATTGCAGTACGCTTGCTAATATTGCAGGCTAGATTTGCTGGATCTTTTTCTTAATTTTCATGAAGGCTTTTTGATCTAAGATTTTGATACGAAACAAATGTCCTCTGCTGGTGGCATTTTATTTTCACAGAAAATTTGTGCTTTCTCTACTGCTAGTGTAAAAAAGTGTGCACAAGTGAGTGATTTGGCCATAAATCAACTGAAACATCCTTGGGAGTCTAGAACTTCACACTTTGCCTATATAGCTCTGGGAAACTGGGCCTTTAGCTTAGATCTTTCACTGCTCAATTGCCTAAATGCCCTGTGGGATTTTCACTGATGGCTCAATGAAACACTTTCTTGGACACAAACAGCAATTCTGAAGAAGATTATAATATTGAAAAGTACCATTAATAAACATTATAAAATTTAATCTTTTAGAATAAAAATACAGGTTTGTGTGCAGAAGTTACACTCTTGTAGTAAAGTAAAGGGTTCTGTAAATACATGACTTAGTACTATATAACATTTTAGTACGAAAAAGAACTGCTTACAGCAGTTAGAGTCATCCATAAGGGTATTTGAAGCTTTCTGACAAATTTCAGCATGCAAGCATAATTAGGAAAACACCCATTAAGAAAGTATGGTTATACAGTCCTATAGGGTCTGATAATTTTTAGATTATTTAAGATTTTTGTCACTTACCTGGAAAGCAGTATAAAACAAAAAAATTAATGATAAAATTTTCACTGCTACAAGAACTGAACAACTACTAAATAACAAGCACAAGCAGTAAACTAAGAAAATACCTCATCAGATAAGCCAGGCAATTGAATGAATTTTTAAACATATGCTATAATAAAATACAGACAAATGCAAATTTGCAAGTCTAAATATTGTATTACATGCATATTAGAGGACAAAATATTCCATTCTGTAAAATAATTCTGTGTGTCCTGGATAGCCAGCAGACTATGAATTATAAAAAACAGTGTTCTAGCCAAAGATTTTAATGGGATATCTCTGGGGACAGAAATAGTAATACTAAGTCAGATTAGGGAAGTTATATTACTTCTACATCCAGTTCTTGTTTCCTCTGTTCAGAAAGGATGGCACAGAAATGAGTTCTATTACAGTAGTTAAAATGGAACAAAAAGCTACTTTTGTCTTTAACCAAGGAGCTTATCCTTCAGTGCACAACATGAAAAAACAAAACAAAACAAAACCAACAACCAGACAAACAAAACACAACAACAACAACAACAACCACAACAAAAGAAAACAAAACACCACATGAATTTACTTAACTTGTCTGTTGGTTTCGGCTGGGATAGTTAATTTTCTTCATAGCTAGTATGGGGCTATGTCCCACTGCTCTCCCTGCCTGCTCTGTCCTCTTCTGTCCTTCCTAGCCCATGCCTGTCCATTGGATCCTTTGGGTCAGCTTGTTCCTTCAATACCCCTTAGTGAGGAGACAGATTTATTCACTGAAAGGGTGGTCAGACATTGGAACAGGCTGCCCAGCGAAGTGGTGGAATCACCCTGGAAGTGTTCAAAACTCATGTGGATGAGGCCCTCAGTGATAATTGTTTAGTCTTGGTAGTCCTGCAGTAATGGTTGGACTTGATGATCTTAAACGCATTTTCCAGCCTAGCTGATTCTGTCTGTGATTTGTGCTGGAACCAGTGTTGATAATACAAGTTACTGCCAAGCAGTGCTTACGCAGTCAAAGCTGTTTCTACTTCCCACCCCACCATGGAGTAAACTGGGGGTACACGAGAAGCTGGGAGGGGACACAGTCAGGACATCTGACCCCAGCTGACCAGAGGATATTCCATATTGCATGGTGTCATGCTTAGCATATAAAACTGGAGACAGAAGAAGGAAGGGAATTGTTTTTATCCTAAATCCAAAACACAATACTATACTATAGGAAGAAAATTAACCCTACCCCATCCGAAACTAGGACAATCACTTATGAATGATAAACACTGAAAGGTGAGGGAGCCTTCTTTACACTATTGTCATAGAATGGTTTGGGTTGGAAGAGACCTTAAAGATCATCTAATTCCAAACATCCTGCATTGGGCAGGGACACCTCCCACTAGACCAGGTTGTGCAATACCGCATTCCAATCTGACCTTGAACGCTGCCACGGATGGGGCAGTCATAGTTTATCTGGGCAGCCTGTGCCAGTGCCTCACCACTCCCACAGTAAAGAACTTTTTCCTAATGTCTAATCTAAGTCTACACTCAGTTTAAAACTATTACCCTTGTCCTGTCACTACATGCCCTTGTAAAAAGTCCCTCTCCAGATTTCCTGTAGGTCCCCTTTAGGTACTGGAAGACTGCTTGAAGGTCTCCCCAGAGCTTTCTCCAGGCTGAACAAGCCCAACCCGCTCAGCCTGTTTTCACAGAAGTAGTACTCCAACCCTCTGAACATCTTTCTGGGCTCCTCTGGACTTGCTTCAACAGTTCCACATAATATAATTTCAAGGGAAACATTGATTTTCTATTAATTTTATTTATTCTTTTTCCATAAAGATATCTTGATACTCTCTTTCAGTCGATGTGAACTGAGCTTAGTCACAATATTCCTCTCTTTCATTTATATGCGTATCATAAGTATGTGTGGAATTTATCTCGAAGGAGCCTAGCAGTGAATTCAATTTACCTAATCAAATCAAACCTTGAAGAATTATTTCTAGAAGTATGACTATTTAGAACTCTCAAATGAGAGCAATAAACTCAAGTTTATTCCTCTGCTTATCAATACGTACCTGGATACGTAAAAATGCAACATTTTTCTTTAGGGATCTCATTGAAAAGATTAGTCATGCCTCTGTAGGCCAGAATTTCCTGCAGGGTTTTATTTCTAATAATGCAAAAGATCTTCAACAAAAATGTGTATTCTAAATTAGAAGTCCATCTTATATTGGAAACTGGTATTTAGATACCTAGTGTGACCACCCTTCTTAAATAAAAAGCTGTAGCTTTGGTTTTGCCTTTTTTTTCTCTTTTCCAATGAAATTTTCAAGGAGAAAATGAGATTTCTAAACAGGTATAGCCTTGATGCAGAACGCACAAGCAATGTATACACTGCTATGTCAAACCCACTGTTTTATGCCGACAATCCAGGGTTAAAACTTCATTTCAAGGCTACAGACTCATTCCACTACATAAAATTACCAAACAGCAGCCTGAAATTCTAATGGAAGTAACATGACATTTCTCTCCAGTCTTAGCCAACTCATCTGGACACAGAAAGAAATAGACATTCATTCTGCTTATTGAACATGAGCAAGAATCAGTAAGATGGCTCTGAGCCAGCACTGCACCACACAACTGTAACCTACTGTTTGTGCTTTCTTGATACACCTCTGCTAACGCGGGGTCAAAACACTTGCTTGCTTGAATAGTAGAAATAGGAATTACCCCATCTTATTATTATACTACTACTTCAAAATCCAGACATTTCTTCACAGTAATTATTTATGGAGCATTCAAAAACACTTGGCAGGCAAGCAAACTTTTCGCAGAAAGCTAACTACTGAATTAGGTAGAAATGACTAATAGTTTTCACTGAAAGTACATTTAACAGTGCTAGGCTGTGGGCCCAAGACTGAGCATACACTATCCATTTTCCATCATTAGCATGCTTCCTGGCCATCACAGATTTGAACTGACCCAAGCAGCACTCTCCACAAAAAAGCTTGACACCACTATGAGCATCGAGGGACTGTTCCCAACAGGTAGCCTGGATACAGTTATTCTACTCTGGGAAGTAAGACACTTGCTGTTCCTGAGCAATTTTATTTAATACAACAGATACAGCCTTTTTGGGAAGTCTACAGTGCTGAACAAAAAAGAACCAGGGGATGAGCTAGTGCAATAGATCCTGAATGTCAACATTTCTCAATCTTTGTAATTTCCATATGTTTCAGATTATTCCAGCCAGTTTTCCCTGTGGTAAATCTCTTATTAAAGAGGCTAATTCCAGGCACTGGGGAAATGAAGCAGTGTGTGCTCTCATCCTTGAGCCTCTTCTTATTTAGTAATATAGATACAGCTCCTAAATGTAATTGTCCCTCAACTAATATAATTTCCTGATTTGTTACATTATTAAAAGCAAAGTCTTCTCTGCTGTAAAAGTCTTGCTTTATATATGACAGTGTTTTTTACAGCTAAATACACTCAACACAGGTTCTCACATGAGTTCTGTCATGAGAGATTACTTTTCTTTCCAGTTATTACGTGCTCCAAGTGAATGCAAAAGCAAAAGCTTCGCTTTCGTCCTTTGGTGCAATCCCTGTTAGCAGTTATGCATACATCTTAACTTAAGAAATACTTAGATATTTTTGGCATTAAAAAAAGTGTTAGCATGACTTGCTAACAACTCACTGTAGATTTAAACCATTCCTCAGAAAATTAAGTAAACAAGTCAGGCATTTCTAAGATAACAAATGAGAGCAGAATTAAACCCCACAGTAATAGCTTGTACTCACTTTCTGGAATAAGAGATTAAAGTCACATTATATATGATTAATGTTTAGAGACTAATGCTTTTTGCCTGCTTCACCCACCCATGAAGACAGCATGGCTAAAAGCAGAAATAGATAATAATAATGAAAGAGAAACATAAATTTCAGAAAAAAAATCACCAGCAAAATTTCACAAAAAATATTTCTAATGCTGTAGTATGAGCAACTTCAATATCTGTTCATTAGATCCATGTATCTGCTTGGATTTTTTATTTCACTGTTCTTCTCTATCTGTTTCATTGTATTCCTTAGAAAATTATTTGGCATAACCATCTCCACTAAATATTACAAACAATTTTTCAGATAACTTGCAAATAATTTTATCCTTCACCTTATTCTCATGTGGATAATAAGAGATATGATATATTAGGCCATTTTCTTCTGTAGACTGAAATATCGTTCTTCTTCAGAAGCTGAAAGTCTGTCTGTCCAGAACAATGTGAACCATTAGATAGCTTAGTATGAAAGAGTTTAATGAACAATTGAGGTCTAACAAAATTACATGTCATACTGTGATTAGATAAAACTCACTTGAACAAGCTTACCCAGGTCTTTTGTGTGGCTTTTGGTTCCAGATTCATATACATCACTGTAGATGTCAAAAAAAAAAAAAATGTTTTTTTGTAAGGAAAGTGTCTATGATCCTCAGTGGTAATTTGCATGTTACAGGTTTGATTCAGTTTTCTGGACATGGTTGTCTAGTGCCATTAGAGATGGCCTACAATACCTGGGGAACTACATGGATAGAGAGATGTGACAGAGAATTCAAAGACCTTCTGGAGCATCATCTGGAAGTCAAGGAACACAGCAGCTAGAATGGTTCCAGGCATCTACATACATGTAATTGAACCATAATCGTAGCCAACAGACACAATAGACAGTGGGTACCTTTTCAAATGAACAAAGTCAAGTGTCTTACCCAAGATTTATAGAAAGAAAATAATAATTTTAAAAAAAGTTTTCAAAATGAATTCTTCATTCTTTTAGCCAGACATTAATTTTTTTCTTTGTTTCTTTGGTAACAACAGAGCTCCTAGTGCAACTAAGCCAAGTATAGAAAAACACAACAGGATCCTAACCAGTAACTAGATGTTTCAGCTATAAAAATGGAAAATGTCAATATTTCTTTGTATGCTCTTTCTCTATATAAACTTAGTGCTAGCAAGAATAAAGATCAAATTATTTGTGAGAAAAAATGCTGATTACAACTTAAGAATTCATTTTTCTGGAAAAAGTTTTAAACCAAACATTCTCAGTGCTAACAACTAGAACTTATGAAACTACATGAGAATATTAATCACAATTATATATATTGAACTCAGTTTCAATTAATCTAGTGACTATTATTTGACACAATGGTTTTTCCAAGAAGAGAAAATGAAGCATATTAAGGAAGCTGTAGAACAAAAGAGAATTCATCAACCTGCAAGAATTCATGTGTATAGACATAAGTACCTGAACATTAGTTCATTATTGTGCACTGGTTTATACTGATAACAGTATCAATCAATGATTAGTCTGGCTGCTGTTTAGAAATATAAAAGAGAGCAGCAAAACAATGTTTACTATTTTAAGAATAAAATATGTATTTAATGCTTCAACAGGCATGTTTATATACAATTGCTACTAAAAATATTAGCTAGAATTGGGTTCTACAGCAAATTATCTACACTACATCACTTATCCATCTATGTATTTCCAGTCTGTGGCAATTCTGATCTTATACCTACAAAAGTGGAAGTTCCCTCACTTTCATGACACAAACTGTTACTTAAAAGAAGTTAATGATCTGTAAGCTGTAGTTTCCTCTCAGTATCAGTGAAAATGTAAGAGTAAAGTTACAGCTGAAGCGAATTAAACATAATAACAGATAATGAAAATTACAGACAGATTATTTCAGGGTCTGACTTCTCCTTATACTTCACAGATCTGCAGGTGAAAGGGCAGTCCATTAAGCCATTTAAAGGAAGAATTTTTAAATACGCCAACACCTTCTGGAATGCTTTTCACTTTATCAGAATAACATGTTACTCGACATTTCACCTGGAGAGCCATTCAGAAGACTTTACAGGAAAAGCTTCATTACAATAACCAGTGATGCAGTGAGCAGAATTCTTACTGGATTGTTACAGGCACTGGATTGTTAGAGGTTTCCTTTTGCTACCCTATTGTAAGTGGATACATAGGTGATTTATCTAGAGAACTGGTTTCAGTGAATGGATTTCAAGGGATGGTTGGTGGGGATGACTTAGCAGCATTGCCAACTCAAACACTGCTTTCTCTTATCCACTAGCAGGATGATAAACATACTTTCTTTCACGTGATAACATTTCCAGCCCTCATATAAGTGGACTCAGGATTGAACACTCACAACTTCCTTGGGCAATCCATTCCAGTGCCTCACCACCCTAACAGTAAAGAATTTCTTCCTCATATCCAATCTAAACCTCCCCTGT
>JBCJKH010029137.1:1752-15568 GCA_039877255.1 Loriculus beryllinus | reverse complement strand
CTATTTGTCCATTCCATTAACACATTACAAAAAAAGGAAAAATGTGGCATCAATGTAGTCAATTGTCTGAAACTAGTTATTGCCACACTGAAGGTCTAGTCACTTCAAACAGTTTTTCTGACTAAAAAAACACTAGGTCAAGAATGGTATGACACATCACAGATTATACTCATCACAATGTACCTTCATGTCAATTGGAAATATGTTTACCTTGTGAATCAGTAGACATGCTCTCCCCAAAAACAAAATTAATACCTAACTTTCACGCAAAGATGACAAAAATTACTATTTGTAATTAAAGTATGAACAGCAGCACCCATTTTTAACAGGTAGCATTGTAAGGTGACCATTTTGGGATCTCTACTCCCTGGAGGCCTGAAATAAACTTCAAAACACAAAATGTTCAGCTGTGTATTAAGGGTCTCTGTAGTTCTAGATGGTATTTGCATTGTTTTTTTTTTTTTTTTACCCTTCAACTGATTTATGGTAAAATGATTCTGATCTTTATCATGAAAACCGAAAAAGTATAATTACTAGAGCTCAGTTTCTGTACTCTCCCATTCCAGCTAAAACAAAGGCAACATGAAACTTGTAACTAGGTTAAACTTTAGCTTGCAAAAACAATACCACTAAGTTATACAGTTCACCTATCTCCCACAATTTTGGCATGGTGGACTGAAGATATACCTGCATACAGATTAAACTACTCAGTCCTTTGGAGAAGAAGGCAAGAAAGTATGACAACTACATTAACTTTCCTCCAACCTTTCTTCAACCATTAATTCTGTGTAACTGCATAAAATGAAGTATTAGAGCATCTGCTCTGATTTTAGAAGGAATGAACATCTGCCATTTCCATTGCATTTAAAAGCAGACACAAGTACTTTAGATACAGCCCACAGAAAACATAAATCAAAAGAACTGTAATACTTACAATATAGCCAGCATAGTCCTCATTTTCAACAAAAGAATCATGAAGCCAAATAAACTCTTCATGCTGCCGGACAACAGAAAATTCATTTTGTTTGAAATTTGGTAAGGAACTCTAGAACAGAAAAAGGAAGAAGAATAATGAAAAGTTTTCCATTACTACAGGAAAAGCACCCTAAAGGAACAACAGAATATTCCTGTAAAAATAAAATTAATCCAATCATCCAAGTATTGATTTGACCAAAAGCAAAGTTCATACAACAGTAATTATCCCCACCTTTATTAGTGCAGCATTAAATTGGAATGAGCTGCCCAAAGAGGTTATAGAGTCTCCACCCTCAGAGATATTCATAACCCAAATGGACAAGTTCTGAGCAATGAGCTCTGGTTCATCCAATTTAGTGGTGGGAGGGAGGGAGGAGATGAGACTAAATGATGTCCAGAAATTTTAGTCACCTATTTTGAGATTCCACAATCAAAAAACATTTAAATCTAAGAAAGAAAAGCCCTAAAAAAGCAGTAACTAAAAATTAATCTTGAATGTAATTCCATTATGAAATACATTTTAATATCTGAAACCACAGCTAATCTAGGAAAAAAAAATAAAAATAATAATAATAAAAAAAAAAAACCTACACTGAGTATACTGAGATATATTAAAGATCCTACCTGCAATCAGGCCAATTTATAAGCATGGGAATGGCATGACAATGTAACAATACAAAAACCGGAATGTCATTTTTTTCTAAACAGTTTTTTAACCCCTTAAATTTTAGCCAACTTTAGCACTGCAGCTACACAGTCTCTTAAACATAACATATAGCTACCTTTTCACTTCCTCCGGATTGTGCTACATTTGTTTCAATACATAAAGAAACTTTCTCTTCTATATAACTAAGTTGTTCAGTGTACAAACCCAAGCTTTTACCTTTGTATGGACAGTGAATTTCACTTTGTCCCTCTCACTGAGTGCATCTGAGATATCCACTTGCAGAGCAGCATCAGTCTGGAGATCTACATTTATTGCTCTAAGCTAAACAAAGAGAAAGTTATTTAGCTTAATTTAAAAAAAAGTTAATTATATTTCCCATATTCTTCCCTTGAGAAAAACTCTGATCCTGCAATGCTGAACATCCATAAAAGACTGAAGATTACAAGAAAATCAACATTAAAAGATAGTTTCCAGCAAAAAAAGAAATCCAGTAGTACTCCTTATGGCACACGTGACAATACAAGCAATTTCCTTTACCATACTCCTTGTTAGCACGCTATTTTTATTTCTGTGTATCGTTAACTTGCTAGTAAGGATATGGTCAAAGTATACTCACAGACAGCAGCAAGTTCAGAAGGTGTTTTTATTTATTTCTCTCTTCATTCCCCCTACTCTCCCAAACTGACAACCTGCTTTAAATAAATGTACTTGTAAAGGTAATTATGCGAGAAAAGTGGTCCTATATTCCAAAGAAGCATGGTTTAGTCACACTGTCTTAACACCATTCTTTTGTTTAACATTTCCCATGATATACTGAAAAAGCTTAAAAAAAAAAAAAAAAAAAAGGAAAAAAAATATCCTGAACTTCACAGACCTAAATTTCTCTGGAAATATTTCTCTGGGGGGAAAAAAAAAAATGGAAAACCCACCAAAATCCTCACACACAAAAAAAACACCCCAACACACAAACAACTAAAACTAAGACTTCAATCTCTTCAAAACAGATGAGTAATGGCACAAGTGCAAGGAATACACGCTTTTTTTTCCACAAGACATGAAACCTGAACTGTCTCACAGAATAATTCCAAAGTCACACTGCGGGGGGGCAGGAAATAAAGAGAGAGACAATGATCAAATACAGAAAAATCTGAAGATGACTGAACATTGCAATGTTTGGCAGTAACTGGACAAAGGCTTCAACAGTAGTTGGTGAAACTAACCTCATCTAGACCCCAACCAGGAAACTGAGTCCCCTCACCTCTGCACCCTCACTGTTCTAGAGCAGTCTGCCCCATGACAATTTCATCATCATGATCAACAGACATTCAGGATATTGTTATAAGTAGTAATGCTAACTCTGAAATCTTCTCCAATCAGTGCCAAAAAAAGAAGTTTCAATGCCATGCTCATGAGGCCTACTCCTTACTGAGACCCTGTGTTTTAGTCTGCGCTGCATTTTTTCTAGAAATTCTACATTACATTCTACAGCATAAAGATGCCCTGACACACAAGGATAAAGACTTTTTCCTCACAAGCATTCTCAGGACTGCATTTTGAAGTCCATACTCAAGTACAAAAATACTTTAAGTATCAGCAACACAGAGTACAAAGGTTACAAACAAGCAGATTTAGAAGGTAACTCTGCAAGGCACTGAACAGCACTACTAGAGAAGCATCAACTGCCACATCTTGTTTTCCACCAGTTATCTGAATCCTTATCTGAAATCACAGTGGTCAGCACCCATTCTAGTTTTCTTGTTAACCTCAATGCTTATGTAGCAGCAACCAGACTAGCATATCTCAGAATTAATGTATTAAAGTAAAACAAAATCATACATTCTGCTAAAGTAGCAAAATATAACAGTTCAATAGCTATTACACAAATAGTTACAGCTTCTCCTTACAACAAAGTTGGAAATCATTAAAACCACTGCACAGTAACATATTCGGACACGTGATTCAGGCATTGCTTTTTGTTTTGTTCTTCCAAGGTTTAGGGGGTCACAGCCTCACACAAAGGCATATTATCATGCAACGATCCATTGCAGATCACTTCTCAGAGGCAGAATCTCCTAGCTCCTACTGAGTTTCCAATGTGTTTACCATCTAATTTAGGAAAGAAAAATATAATCTGACATACCAATGTCTGCCTTATGTCATGACACTACATTTTTCAGCTTGCAAAAGTTTTTAGTAGCCACACTGTCTGAGGTACTGCTTGTTTTTCACTGGTACCCCAGGATACATTAACCGAATAATCCCAGCAAATAATCTGGATTATCCAAAAGGATTTTCTAGTCTTCCACAAGTCACAAAAGTTTCTACTCAAATGTGCTTCTTTTCCACCTTTTTTTTAAAAGTGGTACAACACAAAATTCTAAGCTTCAATGTAACAGCTGTTTGAGTTTGTCACTAGTGTGTATGCAGTCTCTAGCACAGTGCACCCTGGCCATATGCACTATTCACAACTCCAGAAACAACAGGCTTACCAGTGCTGAGAAAATTAGAACCAAAACATGACAACTTCACTCATGACATACAACTGCAAAGGACTATTTGTTTGATTCATACCAGTTAAGTTTGTAACAGTTTTGAAGAGTTTAATTATATGTTAAATTATGCTGCACAGCCTGACTGCCAACAGGGAACCTTTTCATCTGCAACGGTAATGAAGCATTTACAGAAGGTGTCAAAGACAATCAGAAAGTTGAAAGACTTTATATGTATTCATGTGACATAATGGTTCACTTGTATTACCGGCAATTAAATTCACAAACATCATCACACAGCAAACTTAAGCAATCTCTTTATCACTACTTCCACAAGAAAACCGCCACCATGGTTTTCTAGTCACAAAGAACAGAAAATGAGAAAAAAAAAAAGTTACAAAACCCGATTTGGATGAAAAATCTGATCTGGATCAAAACTGAAATGGAAGTACCTTAAATTCAGGAAAAAATGGAGGTGGGATACAGTCCCTTTGTATCTTGCCCCTCCCTCCCAATCTAATACATACAACAACACACAGCAATTTTATGCTTAGATACATACTCTACACCCATGCTGAACAACTTGCAAAACAAAAGCTAACTTAATATAGGTACTTTACACTTTCCTATGCAATACCAAGAAAGTCCCAGTTTTATTCAGAGTCCTGAAAACACGAGATGCCAAGGGCTAAGCAATGTTAGAGTACTAAAAGAACAATGCAGGGAGAGGATTTAGCTCTTGCTCAAGCATCAATTATACTTCAAATGGTAATGAACGGAAGCTGGTAGAGACAAGGGAAACAATCAAACCCTGCATTCCTAGGTACTGTTACAACAGTAACTTCTGTACTCTTAAGTTCTTTCAAAACTGTTAAGAGAAAAAGGACTCTTCCTTCAGTGGGTTCTTTACAGGCAGATAAATAGGCAAAGAAACAAACAATACTTTTACAACAAGAGATTACAGTGTCTTCACAGCATTAAGTTCCTAGCAGACCTGTTCCAAGGGGGTAGCTCATTTCCCCTGAATGACTAGACAAGAGCATTAGCCAACTCGGCTTAAGTTTACATCTATATAAAATACACAGGACAATACCAGTAGAGCAACACTATACCACCTTCCAAAGCATGTATTGTTTACAGTAGAGAGAGAATAAAAAAAAAAAAACATAGGAACAGAGTTACTCCAAGTGAACTCAATAGTATCTTCCTAAGTGATATTCAAAAAAGCAACTCCAGCAAGTTCATTTTATGCAGACCATTTATAGTAAGTTCCTTCTATAGACCACCCACTGCTACTTCCTCAAAGATGATTCTCAGTGCTCTGACAATTTTCCAGAAAAGGCTCCATATGGTATCATACAATTGTTTGAGAATTACTGTTCTATGTGGCATCAGCATAATTTCCAGCCCACCTTCTATCCCACTGCCCCACGTTAAACTTAAAACAGCTGTAGCTGACCAAAATGATTCTGAAGAATTAGAAGCATATGATCATAGCAATATCTGAATACTAGAGAGGAAAGAATACTTGTTCTTAAAACAAAAAGCTGTATTACTCTAACCAGAACTTGCCATCCATGCCTTCAAATAAAGGCGTGACCTGCTCCTTTTTTAACTGCAAACAGAGAAAGGCAACAAATCAGAACGAGGGAAACGCTTCGAGGAGTTTCTTATTTTTACTACTGATAAGAAAAAGAAAACCTTACCATTTTTAAGCACAGCAACTCTGTCATTAAGAGACTGACAGTATTGCTTTTGATTAGATTTTCTGTATCAAAATCATGCAAATACCCTGCGTTCTAACCCAGGGATTTACACAGCAGTGAGAAAATTAAAACCCCAGTGACTGAAAATAAGCAACCTAAAAAATTTAGCGAAAGGAGGAGGACACTGCTCTCATTTAATTTCTCAGTGCTGGATGAAGATGGGGGAGGAGAAGGATAATGAAGCGCTGCACTTGGCCAAGTGAGATGATGTAAGTTGTCCAACAGCACAAACAAGACTGCTAGGAGATTTCTTAAGGCTTTCACAGTACCTTGTGAACTCTGACTACCCATAGCCTTAGAGGGAAAACTAACAAGCTGCCAAAGAAACAAACAAACACATTTCACACAGGACCAGATCTGCATTGTTATGCTCTACCTGCACCTTCAGGTAAAAAGACAACCTAACTGTGCACTTCAGTGTCTGTTCCTATACACTGGGGACGACCTATGTAAAATACTACTCCATAAATAACAAGGTCTTCAGTCCTTGTTCTGAAGATGCTCAAAGGACAACAATTTCCACTTTCTCCCTTTTTCATCCAGTATTCTTACTAAGTAGCTGTATAATTAAAGACAAAAGCTCTACAGTGGCCTGAACTGGCCTAACACAATACTTGAATTCCTTTTTTAGTTTCTGGCCATAAGCTGAACATAAAACACACTGAATTCCTACATGCATACAGTCAAAAATGCTTAATACTTAACATTATATTTGATGGCACACATGACAACAGGATATACCAACATAGTGTTTTTTCAGATTTTGTATGTTCAGCAATGTACTAGATGCAGCCACTTTTAATAACCAGCAACAGCCTAAGCAACCCAGAAGCTGTTCTCCTACCTTGCTCAGTCATTCTTCCTTAAGATTCTAACCAATAGGGGCAATCAGTCTGAGTAAGTTACACTAGATTAGCTGATTTGTTGCTTAAATAAGGCAGGCAAGTTAAAGAAAGATGGATGCAGCAGTCGGAAGAGAAATGAAGGCCAGAAACAGCAGGGCAGAGAAAAGGTTTTCTCAGTAAGGAACATAATCGTGGCATCCTGTCCCAGCGACAGAACTTCTTTCCAATAAAGAGTTTATTATGCAGCGTGTGCCTGTAAACGTCCCATTGTTATCTATGGGAGAGCCTCTAGGGCCTAAAGAGAGAGGAGAGGGCAGGGCTACTTCACACAGGCCCTGGCTCAGGAATAAAGATGGAACCTGGTGCTTTCCACCAGGCTGGTCAGGAGCACTGGACAACGTGGGGGTGTGCAGAGGGAGAGGGCCCACGTCAGAGCAGGGAAGGACACAGAGAGGGGACGTGAATCCCCAGCACAGACACAACATCCCCTCCCAAGCTAGCCCCACAGAAGCACGGAAGAACTGCCCTTCCAAAACTTGGGTGACAGAACAATGAAAAATTCACGGCGAGACACACGGACACCAGTCCCAGAGGGAGGCCGTGCTATCCCCACGTCCGCAGACCCCGGGAGACACATACCCCGCTCCCCGGCTGCCTGCCTCCAAGCATCCCGCCTCCCTCCGGGTACCCAACAGTGGGCTCGGCCAGGGCAGCAGCGGCTGGGCCCCGGGGGAAGGGGCCAACCCGCCCTCCTCCCCTCCAGCCCCCAGGCGCCGGGATCCCCCAACGCTTCCCCGGAGCACTTACACCTCGGTCCTCCTCCGAGAGGAAATCTGGGCCGTCGTCCGAGCCTTCCTGCTGGGGGCGAAGAGGAGGAGGAGGAGGAGGCGGAGCGGGCCGGGGGGACGCGGAGGGGCACGGCCAGCAGCGGGACGATGCGGGGGGAGACAAAGCGCACAGGTTAGCGACCCGGCCGCCCGCGCCCGCCCCGCCCCGGCACCGCGGCCGCCCCGAGACCCACCATCATGGCTGCCCGCCGCGCTGCGCGCCCGCCGGCCCTCCCCCGACAGCCCGCCCGCGGCCCGGCGGCGAGGCGGGGCGGGGCTGCGGAGAGCTGCACCTCTCGCGAGGGAGCGGCGCTCCCCTCCCTGCGCCGACGGAAGGGTGTGCTGAGGGGAGGGCGCGGGGAGAAGGGGGGGCTCGACTGCCGCCCGGGTTTATCCTTCGATCCGCTGCAGCAGCGGCGGCCGTGGCGCTGCTCGGTCATATAGTCATAGAGCCCGGCCTTCAAGTGCGTCCGCCCCTCGATGGTGGGTGTTTCTGGCGTGCGGTTTGCAGAACGGAGAGCGGCTTTGTTCGTGGGGGCAAACCCCGACTGCTTTGCACACCGAGAGCAAGTGTGCAGAACCCTTGAAAACGGGCATAACAGGCAGAACTCTGAGCCGTCCCTGAGCTGTATGCATAACCGACGGCTTACGTGCTGTCCTGCTTTCCTGTCCATCGGTCATCCCTGTGAGAGATGGGCTTCCCAGCACCAACCCTTCACCCCATGCGTTTTTACAAGCATGTGTGTGAAACGGACTGTGCAATTAACGGCGCTCGAAATTTAGGTGGTTTATAACACGCCTTGGGTCTGTGGGTAGTTGCGTGACTGAGGCTGATAATGGCTTTCATTCAGCCTAAGAAACAGCCACTATATGCCACTTTGTCTAATGACAGGTGAAAACATCAGCATCCGCAGACTAAACCGAACATAAGCGTGGAGGGCAGGGAGTCCAAGGCCAGAACAGCGCATTTTTCTGTGAATCAGAGCTAAAACAGCCGAGCAATGGCCTCAGGGTGAGGTTTAATGATCAGCATAAACTGATGTAAGCGTGTGCCGTTGCTGAGAGATGGCGGCAGGTGTGGACAACTCGCACTCCCACGGGCATACAGAAGACAGGCAAGGGCATCGGTCCAGCTGCACATTAATCCTGTAATAAATGATTAGTTTACATCAGTCAGGTCCATAATCCAACCAAGCCCATAGCTGTACAAGCAGTAGTGGGACAACAGGACCACCACCTGCCACAGTGGCTCCATGGATTTATATGGGATCTAGAAACTACACCTTGAGAAACGTTACTCATGCAGCCTCAAGATAAGAGAAGGGAAAGCTTTCTCAGCGTTGTACTGCTTAGAAGTGGACTTTGGAATTCAGAAATGGAAATTGCCTCTTGAAAATTGTTCTTGGTACAGCTGTGGAAAGAGGCCTTTGAATATGCATTTTATAAATCCTTTTAAAAGCTGTTCTTTAAACAATTTTCATGTGCTCAGTCTGTTTCTGGCTTGATACTGACACATACAACACATTCCAAAGTACTGACTTACTACTTGGGTCAAGAGAAGTAAAAATACTTTACAAGATTCTGAGAAAGAGTGTGTGACCACTGACCTTGTCATACTGAAGGGGTAAAGACAGAGGCAAGCAGGAAAATTATTTCTGGGGGTTGACCTGCATGCGTTAGCATCCTGTTCGGTGCACAGCCTGGGCTCAGTACCGTACCACCGCTCCATCTAGCAAGCATCTACTTTCCTAGGAAAACTAAAATCAGCAACAGAATGAGTGGGGTTTTTTAACGTTCATTATTTATTGTTAATATATTTTTTGTAGGACCAAACAACCTAAGTCAAGGACTTGAGAAAAGGCTTCACAACTAATAAAGAGACAAGTCCCTCTTCCATGGAACAACTAAGTAATCCAGTTGATGGGCAGGAATCTGGCAGATGACCATCTGAGGTGCATCTACAAAAAACAGGGTTATATGGTGTTCAGTTGGTTCTGGGATCAGTTCAGTCATGTTTTGGGTGGCTCAGGAGGGACATACTCCAAAACAACAGCAGTGCTGTGGCTCTAAAGGTGCTCTGTACAAAACGACACCAAACAGCAATACTGTCCATGATCCTAATCTTTCATACTGCCTTGATAAACTTATCCCAGGTCCAAGTCTTGTCCTACTTCTGTCTCTATGCTCCTCTCCACTGGCAGAGCAAATTGCTGCATGCTTTTTCTGGTTTGGCAGCTGGTAGATAGGTCATGCCATGGGGACACGCTAGCTGGTAGCTTAGAGATGAGCACTACCTCTTGTCAGTGCTCTTTTGGTCAAGACTCAGTTTAAAAGCCTGCTCTGAGGCTGCAGGATCACATTCAGTTTCCTTTGACAGCTGAGCCCACCCCACCTAAGGAGTTTCCATCTTGGCTGTTTACGCACTGACCTTGATGTCCACATAACAATAACCCAGGTCAATTGAACTATAACCCAGCAAGAATGAAATTGCATATTGTAACTGAGGCAATCTTGACAGCCCTTTGATACCATCACATTCTTCCCATCCTTCTTCATACACCTGGCTGTCTACTTTACACCAGCTCTGGTCTTCAGCAGGCCCTGACTCCAGTCAGTCTGTCACACCAGCAGACAAATTACATGGCATAAATGAAGGGAAAAGAGTTTTGACGGTGAGTTGCACTGGCTCTGAGAGGATGCAGGAGTTTGAAGCCAGAAGAAAGGAAAGTCGTGGGACTTTCAAATGACATCTTGGGAAATTACTCCCTTTACCGGTAACACCTCACTTTTGCCCCATGACATGCTCTGATTCACTTGGCTAATCATCTTTTGTCCCATTTTTTCCTCCATTTTCCTCATTTTTTCTTTCAGCTACTGTGCTTTATTTTATCTCATTTTTAGCTGGTAAAGTCTTGAGGCAGGGATTGTCATTAATCTGAGTTTACAGAGACAAAAGCAGAGGGACTGATCCTGCACCAATTAGGGAAAAACTGCTGCACTATTGTAATGCATAGGTCTTCAGGTTTACAAACATTCCCCTGCAAAGACTCACACTGTCAGTAGATGGTGCTATATACATAGTTTTAGGAATGCTTCCCGGCTTTTTTCCAACAAGTAATAGTATCTTGTGTTTGAGCGTGATATCCCTGGAAACCTAAAGCCACACCATTTAATATTTTGGCTTTTATTAGAGAGTCTCTGCAAAGATCTAAAGGCTTTCCACACGATGGCATCATGTCATATAGCACTACCTGTACTGTGTGACTAATCATAAAGTGATTCAGTGAACGCATTTGATGCCTGCAAGCACTCTAGTTCTGATATTTCATTAGCTGATACGCATCTTTAAAAAGCGTGAGGAACTATTCTCCACGCACTTTTCTCTTTCGAGAAGTCTCTCGACCTTCCCCTCTAAACCTAATTAACTCTCAGTTTCCCTCAACCAACGTCATGTGTTGTTAATATGGAGCTCAAATACAACATCTTGCAGACAAACTGTGGTCAGCAGGACCAGCTTTCCTGTATCTGTGCCAGACTGATTCCTCCTTTTTTGTCTTTGAGATGAAAATATTTTATTCCCTTACATACTTCATCTAAATTTTCTCTAGTGCTGCTAACTGAAACTGTATTAAGGAACCAACCATATCATTAAAGCTACATTGCAAGGCTTTTTGTGGCAGAGCAGATAATTACATTTTAGAAAGATAAATCAATATTTACCTCTTATTTCTGTTGAAAACTAGAGCTTTTAAGTGTAATATTTTCAGAGGATTAAGACTGAAGGAGAAAAAGGCTTCAAAACCTTATTATAAAACCTGTCTGAAAAGTTCAGCTAGCAATAGTGGCTTTTTACCTGTTATATGGAGATAGATCATAGCAGAAAATGACTATCAAACTGATCATATTCCTTTAGAAACACAAAGAGGATGTAAGCTGTAGGATTAAAAGAACAGAGAGGGGAAAAAAATATGATATTCTAGAGAAGAAAGCAAAATATAGCTTAGTACATTATGTGCCAAGTAACTTCTAGCTACTCTGAGGAACAATAATTTCCATCAGAAAAAAAAAAAAAAAAATCTGTTTCCCAGTGTGGAATAGACTTCTGTGAATTCCAAAGCATAATGGGGCCATATGCAAATAATAAGGATGTGTGGGTTTCTATTCAGACTGCAGGGACCCTGAAAAGGCTCACTCTGCACTTTTAAAAATCCTGGCCTCCTTGTGCCAGATGCTGACTATACGTATGCATATAGATTGTAATGCAATTCAGCACACTTCTTCCCTACTAAAGAATCAGATTTTTTCTTTTTGCCTTTTTAAAATTCATTTACATGACATTATAGACACATTCTGTCTTTGTCTGCCATGAATGACTTAATGCCCATATACAGCTACACTGATGCAGAAAGCTGAACTATCTAAAGCCTCATTTTTCACCAGAGCCACGAACTAATGCCAAGAAGCTGTAAGGGGAAGAATATATTATCCAGTTAACAGAGGTAAAAATCCCTTATTCTGAGCTCTGAACCTTTTTTTTTTTTTTTTTTTGATTCTTTGGATTGCATATTGTTATTAACCTAATTGTCATATTTCTATAAACAGATTGTAGGCAATCATTGCTCTACACAAATACTTCATTGCAAACGGGTGCACAAGGAAACTGCATCTCCCATACCCCTAATAGGGTTGCCTAGGAAAGAGCCTATAAAGCAGCTCTCTCCTTCCCTGGCACACAGGGTTGCATAAAGATGTTTACAAATAAACTCACAGACTGATCAGCATTTCAGCTGCCTGCTCTGGACTTAAAGCCATTGAACTCATCTCTTCCTAAACTCCAGTCCCTTCTCCTTTATAAACCAGCTGAAACATGGAGCACTTCAGAGAATATTCTGAGAGAATCCTTTATTGCTCTTCCCAATTCTTAATACGTCTTTCTTCAAGAGAAAGCCAGAATTTTTGGCTTCACTTTTGCTTCAGACTAAGGGTCTTGCATGCACCAAATACTTGCACAAAATTCTTTAAATTATTTCATCAGAATTTATTATTATAACAGAAACAAACCCCTTTTTGTTTACATCATCAGCCTCAGTAACTGCAGTGGTAGAAGCGTTATGGGGGACTTCCCCAAAGCAGCTGTATTACTCTTTTCACATCAGATGTGGACAAGTCTGAGGTAAAAATATGGAAGGCCATTTACAGTAGTGCTTTCATCAGTGCTAGCAGTGATGATTCTTGTCAAGGCTAGGGAATAGTAAAATTGATTCAGGAAAAAACCTCAGTATAAATAAGGCCTTGTTGATGAAAGTGTGGCCAAGAAGGATAAAAAGCAGATTTGCTAACACTGACCTCTTACACGTCATTCCTCAAAGGCCAGCTCTGCCCCAGCAGGGCAGCACCAGGCAGGGCAGACAAAGCAGCTCTTGTCATGTCTTGTCACTGGTACAATAATGGGTATCAGGAAGGACTGCACAATGCTGCTTATTTTGCCAGAACAGACTGAATGACACTTTCTGCCTAATTCAGTAGATACCTATTGTTGGGGACCATTAGTCATTATTATTTGTCTTTTGCTCCTTGTTATCTTATTTCCTTTTCTTTTACTACTTTTTTGTTTGCTTTTCAATTATTTTCCCCTCTTTTTATTATTTAGCATTTTCCCTTCCTAATCTCTCATTCCCCTTCCAACTTGTCTCTTCCTTTCTCTTTGTTTGATCACCCCACTCCCTGCCCCAGTTTCCTTTGGTCTTGCCTGAGTATAACTGTTCTCTCTAGCTCATCAAAAAATGTCACCCCTCCCCTCACTCCCAAGCCTTCAGGTCCTCTGTAATCAGTCCCAGCTCGTTCCATTTTTGTCTTTTCTTATTCTCAGGCTTACATTCAGTCTTATGTTCTTTCTCATGTGCTCTTCACTGGCTTCTAATCATAGGATCAACTAGGTTGGAAAAGACCTTTAAGATCACCAAGTCCAAACTTTACCACAGCACTGCCAAGTTCACTAAACCGTGTCACTGAGGCCCTCACCTTCACATTTTTTTTTGAGCACTTCCAGGGACGGTGATTCCACCACTCCTGGGCAGCCTGCTCCAAAGCCTGAGCACCCCTCTGTGAAGAAATTTTATCTTGTATCCTGTATAAACTTTCCCTGGTGCAGCTTGAGGCCATTAACCTCTTGTCCTGTCACTTGCTACTTGGGAGAAATGACCAGCCACCTCCTCCCTCCATCCTCCTTTCAGGTAGCTGTAGAGAA
>JBCJKH010029136.1:6477-24400 GCA_039877255.1 Loriculus beryllinus | reverse complement strand
ATAGAAAATGTCATGTCAGTACCTGTGGCCAAACGCCAGGAAGTGGCATAAAATGACCATATTGCATTAAAAGAAATTTTTTGAATGCCCGATTTCAAGGATCACTAGACCTAACACAAAACTTCTCAGTTATCTAAAATCTTATGGCCACAAAAATGTGCAATACAAATAGTAAAGTGTTTCTCATGACAAATTTTTACAGTCCAAGCCTTCCAGACCATCACAAATCAGAGAGAATATAGATTTTCTTTAGAGACTTTTCTTATTGTGTATCTTTAGTTTCTAAAGTGCTCTTTAGAGAGAAAAGTTCTAGCAGATTACACTGATAAAAACCATCTTATTTTCTAACAGAAACATTCAGTTTATTACTGTCCATTATAATGAAACTACACTGTAGTTCCCTGCCTCTTGCTATCACAGCACAAAGCAGCTATCATCCCATGACTTTGTGATTTTAGTGACTATTACAAATTTCGTTAGAATTTTTTTGAGCTATATAGAATTCTGAATGTGCACAGCATTTCAGAATTCATTGAGGAAAGCTTGTTCCAGTTCTAAGCAATCTATAGGATATCTAAAAGATATACCACACCAAACAGTGACTGGGAACTATACTGCAGTATAAATTCATGAGAATGTAGCAGACAGGTAAGACAAAACCCAGCACATCTCATCCTGCTTTTCTGTGAACCAGTAAGTCTTTATTCTTCTTGCATTAAATTATACCAGCTAAATTATAATGGTTCCTTAAAAAGTAGTTTCATAAAAAGACTTTTAACTTTTAAATAAAAGACTGTCTGTCTCAGATTGTATCATAATTCCTGATATTATAATTCTTTTCGTTCTGAAGCCTTCTGCAAACTGCAAAAGCATGGTACCTTTTACTATACCAGAATAAAAACTGATACCATGTAATTACTTCCAGTTCAGTTCTCTCTCTCACATTGGTCACCTTCATCTTATTAAAGCAGTCAATGGTCAAGGTGAACACAGTGTGGACAAAGGCAGAGATTTGTCAGACAGATTTTAAGTGATGGAAAATTAAACAAAAGAGCAGGGATGAGTCAAGTGTTGCAGTACTTTTCCAGCTTACCGTTAGGAATGGCTGACAGCTTTCCTAAGGTTTCATTCAAAGTTCTCAGGAGAATGGAATTGTTGTCATCAGCATCCTTCAGCTTGTTCTGCATGCTGTCCAGATTATTCCCCTTTTCTATAAAAAGTGCAATAGTACAGAATCTTTAACTCTTTATTTTCACCATCACCATTGTTTGCACAAAATTTAAAATGTATAGTAATGAGTAAGCCTTTAATCATTAAGATATTATATAGTGTAAGTAAGTAAATACAATAAAACTGGTTCTAGCATTCACTGGTAATCTTGTTTCTTTAAGTTCCCTACTTCCATAGTATCTAAATGCTTGAGTTCCTTGTACTGTGGTATATTTATCAAAGGGTTTCCTAAGGTGTACAGAAGAAATAAAAAAATGACAATCCCATATAATTTATGCAAATTTACACAATGCCCCTCTGAAAGACTCAGCAAGTATGATGTTTAGTCATAGCTTTGATGCCTAGATTAAGTACTACTAAAATTTCCTTCTTAAGATGGTTGTCTGGGTTGCATGAGTTTAACCTAGTATGAAAAAGGCAACACCCATTAAGTCAGCTAAATGTTGCCATTAAACTGGCCAGACGCAATTGTCTTGGATTTGCTTAAAAATAACTATGTTGACATAATATCTGAGGAACACGCATAAGATCACCCTAGTACTCATCATCAATATAACGAGAATACCCTAACAACATGTTAATATGAAATAAGCATAGTTTCATATTTTTAATTTTTAAAGCCTGTCTAGTAAATAAAATTCAAAGCAAAGAATTTGTTCAAATCAAAGAACTAGTACAAATTAAAGTCACAGATGTGTCATATTCCGTGCATTACAGATGAAAATGGTGTTACCCCTTACAGGTAAGTTTCTATCCTTAAGCGGTTGCTCTAGAATAAAAATTATGATGGTCATTTTCTTTGTTTTTAAGAGTATTCAGCATAGCAATAATTTATCAAATTTTCAAAAGTGAGACTTGAGCTTTATGGCTACTTAAACAAACATTATTTCAAAATTTAGAAGAAAAGTTTGGCACAGAAAATGGTAGTTAATGCTTAAACTACTATCTTAGGGAATATTTTTCATCATTTCTTCATATCAACGCGAACTCTTCAGAACAACCGGCCGGCATGCCCTACTGTGAAACTAATTCAATATCACTGTGTTTGATAGCAGGAAGATGAGAATAATTTGTAGAAAAGGATTTCAGGATACAAAGTATGGCTGTGACCTTCAGATAGGTGACAAGTTACTAAAAATAAACTCCTAGTTTCTGTATACTGTACACTGGATACTGGGATAGGAAAACAAATGGAGGTGAGGTTTCTTGGTGAAATTATAGTCACATACTTATCAAACCCCCAAAGCATCTGTTTTTATAAGGTACAATAATTAGATGTATCATTGGTACTCCGGCATCTCCAACAGCATCAGGGCTGTAACCCTTTTGTAAGAGAATAATCAGAATAATAGATTAAAATAAAGGATTGTGGCTCAAGCTCCACAAATTCTAAAAAAAGTAAAATTTCATAAAACTAGATGTGCAAGAAGAAATTTTTAAAAAGAAGAATCAAACAAAATGTACACTGCATATAAGAAATCATTGACTAATTTTTCCAAGACTATAGCAAGGCTGAAATAGCAGATGGAATTTAAATCAGAACCATACTTTTGTTGTTACACCCTTTGAAGTGTCATTCAGGAAATAGTCTCTGCTTTTTAAAACAGAGAGACACACGGGACTGCAGGTGTGCCTGGAAGAAAGCCTTGATTCTGCAAAATATCCAGCACAACAGGACGTTTGTGTGAACTGCAAGATGCACAGCTGACACTAGAATAACATTGGGAAGAATCATATAAATTATAAGATCAACTCTTCTCCTCAAACCCAGCTTTATTTTTAAATGACAGGTTTTGTCTTTACTGTGGAATATGCTGCTGGTAGGTAATGTAACGTTAACCCAGGATGAACTCAAAAGATTTTGGTTTTAAATGCCCTGAGACTATCTGCGTTCACTTACTGTTCACTTACTGTTAAGTAATAATACCAACAAAACTGTTTTAATTTCTTCCTTTAATTCTGAAATTATGGACTGATTGATATTTCATTGGTATCTCTGCTGTCTTTTGGGATGTTAGTGTTTATAAAGTATGTTAATATTTCTGAGATATTTGATTCATTTCCACTGGTGGTGTGCTAAATTTGTTGCATACTCTTCAATTATCTCTGTTTCTCCTCTTTAATCTGCCAGATCCAACATTATGCTAATTATCCCCTGGTTATATTTCCAAAGAATCATGTTTCCAGACTTCCGTTTTCAAGTTTGTAATCATAGCAGAAATGGATTTTTATGGATTTTAATATGAGAAGTTTCCCTAGAACTCCTGAAATTAGATACTGAGAATCTACCTTCTTTGGTGTTTTTTTTTTTACCTTTTGGATTGGTTTTCAACTCAAAAAAAAAAAAAAAAAAAAAAAAAAGCCATAAATAAATGCTTCTAGGGAAAGTCTTACACAGAGATATGTTAAGAGATACTATGGCTCACGTCAGCATTTCAAGGGAATTGTTCATTTTACACAATGACATTAATCTGAAGTTGTATTTTGAACTAACTTCCCATACTGTAATCCAGATGGCCTTTTTACTAATCAAGGAGTTAATTCTGTGTATGAATCACAAACTGAACTGACTTCCTGTCAGCTTTTCCCCATCCTTTAATTATTAGCATTTATGAAAAGTACTGGAGCTATGATTTGAAGGCCTGATATCCTCTAGTTAATCATAGAAGCTAGATAAAATGCAGGCAGCTAAAATCTAAGTTTTTGCAAATTACATACTTATCTGACTTGGAAGAGGTTGGTGGGCCTGCACTGAAAGATTCCAGGCACTGTCAATTCACTTTGTAGTGTAGGTTGAGGAGTATCCTGAGAAATTTATCTCAATCCTGTTTTGACTTGATTAGTTCTCAGAGAGATGACACAGGATGCCAATCAATGCAGTCTTTACTGTTCAAATCAGCAAAACTATTCATGCACCACTGAAACTAAACCCTAAAGAGTAAGCAGTATCATGAAGGACTTTGTAGGTATGGCCCTTTAGGTTTTCTGGTTTGGTTAACACCAAGATTTTCAATTTCTGTTTACATTGCCATAATTAAACACAGCATTACAGAATAAAACATCTTTCCTTTTTCCTCTGAATGAATAAACTGAGTCAAACATAAAAAATAAAAATTAAAAAAATCCTTACACTCATATATTTCATCTTTAATTTGAGAACTTAATAAGCATTTAATATACTTACCATTTGTACATAGTTATCTGTTTTACAAGAGACAAGTTTGTACAGGTCTTTACAGATCACATACATGGGTGGCACTGGTTAATGCTGATGATATGGCACTGCTGCAATACTAGTGGAAACCAGTGTTTTCCGATAGCACGACCAAATGCAATTTTCCATGTGAAACTGTCCAAGAAGATATCACAAGACTATGCTACCCAATGCATGTACTGCAAAATCAGAATAAAGGTGGAAATCTATCAAGGAGCAATATATGAAGCTGTTTTTATTAACTGAATACTGCACGAATGAACTGGCAATTACACACATCTGTTTCTACTGTCCTTGCTATGCTTCTTCCAAATATCATTCTCGCTCCCCACAGTCTTACTCTTGTTCCTCACTTCCTATGAAGAGCAAGATTGGTCACAAGCTAATTTTTTTTCCCCTAAACTAAGAAGACTTAGAAACTGGCATTAGGAACAAACAGGAGGAAAAGATGTAGGTAGAGAAATGCAGCTAATGATGGTTAACTTTTTAAAAGGACTACCTACCACATTGACTGCAATAATTTGGTGAATGCAATATGCCAGGTCAACAAAAATACAAAGCAGAAGAGAATACTCAAACAGGGGATTTAGCTGTGCCTATCAGCCGTAAAATGTTTTAACTAAAAATATTCATGTGTTTTCAGTCAAGACAAGTCCCTCTCAAGTTGTCAAATCTTAAGCAAAAGAAATGACATGAGCTGAATTTCAGTAGCCACCTGACAGCAGTCTCCAGCTGAAGAGGAGTTTATACATCTTATTTTTACTTTTCATTGATCAGTTTTGACAAAGTCTGTGTATGGTCTCAAACCTGCATTGGGCAAGAATATTTTTAAAACAGTAAATTTAAAATTATAAGGAAGAAAAATTGCTCCTGGCAGGTTGAAAATCTCTCAAGGCAGAGAGAGAATGAAACTGGCAGGCAGCGGCATTCACTCATTTGTAGTCAAAATTTCTAAATTCCTTCTTATCCAGAGCACTACACACAGATTTTCCTTCTCCTACCAGGGTTAACTCCTAGCCCCACAGAGAGAGAAATTATTAAATCTCCATTTTAATAGCTTCTGTTAAAAGCTTTGCTTTGTAAGGACTGTTTCAGCAGTTTTGGGGGGTAATATAAAACAATGCTGTGATTAACAACCATTTTATAGCTTGGGTAATTGGCCACAAATCAGTGAAATGTCATATTGTGACAAAAGAGTCTCACTTCCATCACAGACCAACCTGGATTTTTGGAATAGTATATTAGTTGTGTGGCTTGTGGGTCTTCATTACTTTAATTTACTACCTGTAATGCTGACAGAGAAATTTTAAACTTAATGATTACTTCTGTCTACCACATCTTTACAGAGCACCCATCATCCACCCTGCACTTCCAGTTCAGACTGTGCAGGGTGGCTTAACAAGAATCATGAGAAAATACCTTTCTATTAGACACTCAGCTCCCACTTTCTATTGTCAAAACATCAAGACATCCAGAAGGGATTATGTTCATAATACCAATAATGTCACCACTTTGAGGAAAAGCAGGATGGGAAAAAAAAAAAAAAAAGAAATTTAAGAAATCTCTTTGGTTTTTATTCTTCTGCATCTGCATTCTGGGCACAACGTCAACTGATCTCTGTGGGTCAAGCTGTGGAGCATGCTATGTTTTATTATATGCAAAATCGTGTACTGTGAAAAGTTCAGTGTTTGTCTGCATGAAGCACTCTAAATCTAAGAGATATCAGAGAGCATTAAGAAAGCTCCATCTCATTACCGTTCAGTATGGTGCAAGAGCATAGACAAAGATCTAATATGTCATTTTAAGCACTACTCCCTGCTTGCATTAGGATTGCTTTATGAGTCTTTAGATTGTTTAGACCTTCACTTCTGAAATATGAAACCGGTATGAACTTAAATAGCATAAAATCAGGGAATAACATACTTTTTTAAAAATCACTGAAGTAATGTCTTATTAAGACTGTAATACGTCTTAAGAGTTTTTTGTCTCTAAATTGGACAGTCTTGTGGGCACATGGAATTCACATATATACAAGTAAAGCTACTATTTTATTTTGCCCTTGAAAATAGGCATTGTATTATGTGGAACACATGATTACTCTATAGTAACTGCCTGGGGAGCACATAAAGCTATGGACTCCACTCTGTGGTTTCCAGTCTGCTCACAGTAACACTGTGGCAGGGATGAAGCAGTATGGCCATTATAGTTTCCTATATACTAGTGATGGCTCACCACAGCTATTTGCACTCCAGCAAGGGGCACTAATGGCATCTTTATTCATTCTACTTCAGCTATGCTACTTAAATTGCACACTGGCCTCCCCTCATAGCTTTGTGATTTTATGTAACATATACTGAAACATTCCACTCCAGCCCTGAGTCCGTATTGAAACTGGCAGTAAAGACTCGCTATAAAGAACACTCTAAAAAATACATCGACAATTTACTTGTAACTGCAGGCATGGGTTTTTTTCTGAGAGTCGCTACAAGAAAATAATGATGTTTTTAACTGTCAGTGTATGAAAATGAAAAGTAATTAATAACCTTATGAAACATTATGCTTTATGATGTTATTAAACATTACGTTTACTTTTTAACTAGCTTTGCAGTTGGAAATCCTAGAGTTGCCAAAACTACATTAAAGTGTACTCACAGCCAAAAGCTGATTCTATGCTGTATGGATCTCATCCTTCATGCAGTATATTTTTTGTAATGTATCTCCCAGGAGGCCATGAAAATTCTGTATGTTGAAACCTGAAAGACTGGGCTCTGTTATAAAAATCTGTCTGGTTTCTAACAAAAAGTATTTTAACTACACTGACATGACAGGGAAGCTTCAGGCATCATCTCTGTGACAGGCAGTTTAAATCTCAAGCTTGAATATTTACCATGTGTGGTTCTTCTAGTTCTGATGCATGAAACTTTTTTTTTTTTTTCCATTTTTTTTTCTCCCAAAAGCTACAGTGACTGGACACAAGCTTCTAAAAATAGACACAACAAAATTTCAAACTACAAAAGGAAGTGGATTACAGTGCATTCATTTGAAATACATTACAAAGTTTTCAACATGAACTTATTCTGACTAGGCTAATCAAAGTATTACTTAGTATTTGGATGAATACACTTTCAAAATAGTTGTACAAAGTACTTAGTTGACCCTTCTCTGACTTTACCAGTGGCACAAACACTGAAACCTCCTAAGTTGCTTTCTCCGTTATTTGCAAAAACAAAGCAATTAAAGCAGTAACATTTAACATTTTTCACAAAGGCAGATGTGTGAAACTCAGTGCTGGTCTATGTGAAAAAAAATAATTGCATCATGTTTATTTCCCCTCAGGGTTTGTTGAAATGAATTATTTTTTTCAATTCCTTTCTGAGTGCTGTGGAGAAAGAAGTGTTGAGTACTGTTAAACAGATGCTTCATTAGTGCTGCAATAAGTGTTTTCTTAGAGGACCTATAAAACAATCTGTCTGGATAAAGATGCAAGAAATAAACTGCTTTTAGTTGCAATGATCAGATCATAGAACAGATGTTTGTCCAAAGATCATTTTTCTCCTTCTGACCAACAGTCATTCCTCACTGATGTTTGTCTAAGCTGTTTTCAAAGATTTTCAAAGGTTGAATCTACCTAATCTCCTCAGGAATCAATTCCAGTACTTCTGTATTTCAATTATAAGGAAGATTTTTCCTAATATATAATCTGTATCTGTGCACTTGAGATATTTTAGTCCCATATTCTCTGGAAAAACTTTGACATAGCTGAAGAATATTAAATTGCCTCTTTTTCAATTTACAAATGTAAAGTATTTCAATCTTCCTCCTCATCTCTCCTTCTTTAGATCTCCAATCAGTCTTCATGATGTCTTTGTGACTTTGCAAATCACCTCAGCCCTCATGTTCAGTACCCAGGACTGTAGCTGGTAACTTAGCTAAAGCACTAGAAAACCCTGAACAGAGTAGGATTGTTTCATGTGTTTTGGAAAACCATGCTCCTATTCCTGCATTCCTGCGATACATCCTTTTTCCACCTTGACCCAGCACATGAGCCATGATTCTCTTTAGTCTCTTTCTAGAGAATATAGCACCTCATCCTGCATTTCTGCAGCTGATTACTCGTGTGTGTGAAACATTTCATATATGTCCATACTGATTACTGTCCTACCTTCTCACACTATGGCATTCACCAATAATACTGTCATTTGTTGATGGGAAAACATTAAAGACATTATAAGCACAATCTGACCTGAATTATCAGCTTCTACATTTCTACATCTCATCAAACACATAGCGCCTTTGTTCCCTGCAGTGAAAAATACTGAATAGAAATTAAAGTTACTTTATTTTCACCAGGAAACCAAAGTATTTGGTTTGGAATTTACAAACTTCATTATTTGAGCTGCATTTAGACATTTATTTATGCTAACAAAGAAATATTTTTTGTGTGTGGAAATAATAATTCTTTTCCAGAAACGTTTTTAGTTTTACTTTTTTTTTGTTTTGTTTTTGTTTATTTTTAAAGAAAACACTTAGCAATTCCTTCCCATTTGGCAAACATCTTAATTCTATCTCCCCATGCTTCCCTTTTCTGGCACAATGCTCTAGGCATTCTGAAGAGATGTGGTATCTCTGACGGGAATTCAAACCCTGCTTCGGTACTGACAAGGATAAAAATCTAATGCTATGCCGGGTTTTGTACTAATTTTCTGCTAGGTATTCAGTAAATCAGAACCAGTATTTCCATCCCACTCTCCCTCCCAGTTACTCTTGCCCTTATGGTACTTAGCAAGAGAAGACCAAGACACCACTATCCTCAGCCTTCCTGTCCAAGAAACAGAGGGGAACAGCATCCCTGCATAATGCCTGGACCCAAACCAGGAGAATCTTTTTCACTGATACATTGTTCAATTTCATATCAAATGATGAATTCTATTTTTTTCCTACTGATATGGCATCTTCACACTGGAAGCATAGCAGTCTCACAACAGTTTTCGGCTATTCGATGGGCCTGAATGTCATTTACTGCACATACCTTTAACATCATTTTCTAACATCTTGGCTTCGTTAAGGACCCTGAAGCTTTTCTGAAGAGAGCTCTTGGCGCTGTCCTTCAATGATCCTTCAGGATCAGATGTCTGTAGACAAACAAGCAGTGTCATACATACAGGAAAGTCTCAAGTTATAAAAGATACATGAAGATGATCTAACTGAACAGTCATCAAAATTTTAAGTGAATGCCAGTGTTCTTTGAATTATATCCCATTGTCGTCATACTGGTCTACAAGACACACACAAAAAATCTCTACTTAATATCCTTTTATTTTAATGGGAAGCCAGATCTCCTTTGTAATACCAGTGATGACTTTAATAAAAAGAGAAAATGTTCACAGTGTTAAAGAAACAGGTTTGACTTTAGAAGCAAAACTTTGACTCTAGGTCCAAGCCAAAGAAAGATATTACAACTTAAACATGGGGTTTCTCCTTCAGCTATTGACACAACATTAAGTAATACAGTATTCCTCCCTAGCAGCAGATACAGGACCTTTAGAAGCCAGATTGGATTTTATGATCCAGATTCTAACACTGACAATAGAGATTCATTTGTGGTTAAATTCAAGAATTGTAACTGTTAGGTTAGTAAAGAAAATATTATATAGAAGAAATGAAAGAAAAGAGTTTAAGAAGAAGGGCAAACCACTGTTAATCTGAAAAAGTGTTACTACTAAATAAATGTCTTTCATTATATCATGCTACCTAAATGTCTTTCTTTTGAAAAACATCCACCTTTATCTTCGGTGCAGGGATTAATAGATAGATTGATTTTTTTTCTAAATTAGATTAGCATTTCAGTTGGTAGGAAATGCTCTAGGTTCTGAACCACTTACTGCTCAGTTTTTAAGACTGAACTCAGGTCACACATCATACTGAGTACATTTCTTTGAGAATACGCCAGACAGCCAGATAACATTCTATATTAGTCATGGGTCATAGCCTTGTAGCTGGTATGCAATTAAGCAGCAGCTACCTTTCATTTTCCAGGGCAGATTCATATACTAAAAAATTAACTGTGTGTCAATTAAATGACACAGTTATTATTGCTATTCATTATTGATATAATGAACAAGCCCAGAGGTGATATTTTGCATACCACTGAATCTTTGCTGGCTTTCAGCTATACTGTGAAGTCCATATCTTGGATGTGCCCATTACTTTTTGTTTGAGGGAATGTTTTGGATACTTTTGAAATTCAAAACCAAATTTTTGTTACAGAATATCTTATGGCATATGTTCCTATGTCACAGGGATATAGTTACTAAAAATTCTTTGTATACATACAGGATGTATGTTTAGCTTTCATCACAGACTAAGTGATTTTAAGAAGTAATGCCAGTAAGACTGCCATATTTCCAAGCTCACCTGAAATATGTGTACACAAAACCCCTTCAGCATCAACCAAAACTATACATTCGAAAGATGAACAAAATTAGTTTTTTGTAGATTATCACGTAACAGAAGTAGCATTGGTAACAGAAAAATACATACAAAAGCAGGGGGAAAAGAAAAAAAAAATAAAATAGGACATCCAATTGAGCAGAAGAATGTTCCTGAAGGAAGAATATTTGGCCAGATTTTTCGGCAGATGCACTTGTCAAATCAGATAACCCTTTTATAATTGTTTTCCCATTAGCAACAGAACCCAGGGTATGATCATTCTGTGACCATGGACATCAAAAATAAAGACTATTATTATTAAATAACTAGGAAAGGTTGACTGGCAGTTTATATGCAATAAAATTATATGGAAAGCCAAGTTTACAATACAAAACCAAGAAGTTAATCAAATCAGGGACAATGATAAAGCACGTACTGACAATTAGTCAGAAACAGATTTCAACACAAAGTTAATACTAGAAGAGCCCCTTCAGAGACAAATACATTTGTACTGATTAAAAGCTGTATTTTATATTTATTTTAAAATAATTCTGAAAGGGAGGATTAATCAAGACATCTGATGTAAAACACACCTTTTTTGCTAGCTTTTCTTGTAGCTCATGAGAAAATGCATTATGATGAAGGCAATAATAAAAAAACCAAACATATTCTGGGTTTGTGTGAGGTGAGTTTTTGTGCTTGTGGCAAGCCCAGATCATGAGGAACCCCTTTATGATTTAATAAGGCTGACAGCCAAGGGTCTCTGAAATTATTCTCTAAATTGGGACACCCACTGTAAAAAATCCAAAAAACCAATCAACCAACCAAACAAACAAAAAACCCAATCCCCCCCCCCCCCATGTGATTCAAGATAAATTAAAAAATTGCAGGATCCCAGGAATTTCATTTGTTCTATTTTTGCCTCTTCCAGAGTATCCGTAACCTGGGGAAAGGATCTTCCTCACCCTGTGCACATTCTTCTTCCCTCCCAACTCTGTGCAGCTTGACTACTTGTAGCATCCTGTGGCAGATCTCATTATGTAACCAAACAATGCAATCATCTCAATTGTGGTTTAGAGGCATAAGTGCTACAATAATATTAAAATGCAAAATGCTGCCACTAAAACTATACATCATCCACAATGGTCTGGTTTTTCCTATCCATGGAATGGGTCTGCAAAAATTTTAGTAAAGTTTAATAGCAAAAGAAAAGCATCTAACAAATTACAGAAAAAGATGTGATAATTAACATACAATTTCAGGTAAGGAAAGAATTTAGGAAGAACATCCCCTCTGTCTTCCTTTTCCTGGTATTTAAATCAACCTTGAATTCTCTTTTTGCCAAACAACCCAGCTTCTGCAGGAGGAGTAGAAAGATTTCAGTTCAGCCCATAGCCTGGTGGGTTATGGAATTCTCCTGGGGGGAAGCAGATCTCTCCAGATCTCCCAGGGATGACTGTGTGAATCACTGACTTACCACATTAACAGGGAAATATTCTACATCTGCAAGTTAGAATAACATCAGCCATAGTCACAGCATTGTGAAGACGCCCCTGATGGCACATGCTGGTCAGGATCTGAACACATCAGGCTAATAATTGCTGGTACTTTGCATTAAGGAATTTTTTTCTGAGGATTCATGACTGGATGTAAACATGAAGTAGGCATCACGTTGTCCAAATCTGATGACATGGTTCTGGTCACAGGCACAGGTACAGCTGCAAGCACGTATATAAATGCAGTGGTACGGTTTTGAACTTACTTGAACTTACAGACATAGAAGGTATTTTACAGACCTAAGTGCTAATTCGCATCAGTTAAAAATAGTTCTGCCTTATCCTTAATTTTTTTTTTCCCCACAAACACTTATATTCTGAGAAGTTTTCACCTATGCAAGAGTTAGGGCTACTTTCATTTTCAGCAGTCCTGAAGATGGATGAGCATTCTGAAGTTCCAATATGTTACAAATGAATTGCACCTCAGGACAACCTCATGAGGAGGACGGCTAGGCAGCTTTATGCCATTACCACATAAGGAAACCTAGACACCCAACATAACTGTTGGGGTACCACTACAAAGAAAGTCAAAAGCAAAGAAGGAGTTACTTAGGATATAACATGGCCCCCATGGTTCCAGTTACTACCCTATAAGCCCTCTCTAAAAATGCCTAAGAATAATCACATATTTCCAAGATGTATTGTAAAGGATCAGGCACTTAAAGCTGGATCTGTTAACGACTCCACTTTTCAGTCAGTTACTGTCTTGACTAAGTAATTGGATGTTGAAGCTGCTTGATTGTTAGACATTTCTCATCTATGATAAATTTATTTTGTTTTTAAAGGGCAAAGCAAATTTATCATAAAATGAGGAATTTTTCTATCATATTTTTAATACATTTTTCCAGTCTTTTATCAGGCTTCCTGTAATTACAATGGATTTTATGCATCTTTTGGTTCTTGCTTTTAGCAACATTAGCTTAATTTGAAAACAAAATAATTTTCCCATTACGAACCAAAAATCAAAACTCCCCTGAGATATCACTAAGATTCTTGTAAATTATTCATTCCAGTGACATACAGGGTATAATCTAAAATTCAGTCCTTTCTCTACCATCTCTAGCTCATGCACTAGCTTGCTGCCGTTGGGAAACCTTCAATCCCTCTGTACCCCAACATTTTAACTGGTCAATGGGAAAGGCTGGGGTCATGGATACATGTGAGCTCCAGCACTTCTCTCCGTTATCTGCCAGCATCTGGAGATCAGAGTCTTACAGAAGTCTGGCACTCAAAACTGCTATCATAAAGAAAATAACATGGCTCCATCTTCCAAAAGGAAGGCAAAACACATGGTCTCTGTCTCCTACACAGGGTCCCAAAAAGCCCCTTCTCAGAAACGATGGGACACAGTATCTAGGGGCTTCTGAGCCTGAGGGAGCTCAAAACCACAAACACTGCCTTCTAGAAGAAAGCTTGAACCACCATGCTCCAGTCAGCCCCGAGTGAGGCTGTGCTCCCACTCTCATGCTTAAGCTCAGTTAAAAGTAGATTCCTTGAGGCTTGTAGAAAGAGGCAGCCTGATTTACCCAGTTAGCAGTTGAGCTCTTCACTTACAACAAGTAAATGCACCACAAAACCCAAAAAAATAGAATAATGAAATGGTGACGGAACTTCACCATTAAGCCATTTTTTTAAAACCTGGTCAAAAATTGTCACATGACCATTTACCAGATTTAAAAAATCTACCTTGCTCTGCAGCACTTTGATGGCAAACCACTGATTACTTCTACTCTCTATCAAGCCAATTACATTTAAAAAGCAACAGCTCCCTCCTTTCTTCTTTATCAATCAGATTCCTGTTATACATATGCAGCTCATTACAAAAACCAAGCTCCTGCTAATGAATATATGCAATTAAGATACGTAAAACCTCACCTTAATAATATCTTAGTCTTTGCTATTCACTTGCCTCTATTTCCACCATATTATCCATTTTCACCCTCCATCCCTTTCATGGTATAATCTCCATCCAATATATACTCTCATATAGTCATATTGTAATTGCTCGCTTTGTTTCTTGACTACTCTATGTGTTCTTTTTTTCACTATTCAATCCTTGAAACACCTGCCTGCCTTACTCACTGCAAGTCATCAAGGAGCAAAAGATAACTATCTGTATTACATCCTAATAAGAAGAAAAAAAATTAGCAGCTCCTTATTTACTTCTGCACTGTAATTAGGAGTTCCAGTGAAACAAATAAGTATTTACAGAGCATACTAATGTGTGAGGTGAAATTTTTTCATCAAGAAAGAAATATAGTAATTAGTGTTCTTTGAAATAGAAGTTGACAATGTAAACAGCCTAGAAATATTTTTTTTTGTGTGCAGTGGCTAGATCACTTTATCCCTCTCCTAAATACAGACCTTTACAGCATGTGATTGCTTTTGTTGTTCTCATAATTCATCTGACTGAACCAGCTCTTTGCAAGCTACCTTTATTCATGCACAAGTGCTATAACTACAAGTTGCTTTCATTCATCTGTTTCTGCATCAAATATAGAGTCTGGCAATTTCATTCTATATTGTCATTTCCTTGTGTATCTGTGTGCCTGTAAAATGCATGTCAGCTGCTCTCTGACTAACTTCTACCTATTAGCCATTAAGTCTTTGATATTTGACATAATTAATTCTGGTTATGTTCAGAATGTTTTCTGCTCACAGTATCCACATTAAGGAGCCAAGTTCCTTGTTACTGCTCAGGCTGTCCTTAGCTTATAATCCTATTTGCAGTAGTTCACTCCAATTCCTTGAAAAATTTGCATGCAGTACCTCATAGTGAGAATAAGATTCCTCTTGAAAACCAGCAGAGTTCACAAAAGAAGCTGTATGGCTTCTAAGAATAAAACTTCCTTCTCCCCTCCTACAATTCTCCATTTCTAGAATGAACACAGTTTATCCTATGTGCAGAGAAGTGTCCCTGCTCATTTTCATGAAACTGAAGGGTGAAGGGTTAATTAAGGTATGGAGTTCCTTGAATGTCTGAAAAACATTCCTTAAGTATAAACTAGCTTTACTGAGTATCAAATGACCTGCACTCCTGACTCAAAGCTGTTGAGACACAGAGACTGAAATGTGGAAGACACAGGGAGGAAGAATAGTAAATAAAAGAGGAAAGGAAAATAAGGAGCAGAAGTTAGGAACAAATGGGGATGTAGTCTGAAGGTCCATGTAGCTCTGTCAGGGGCACAACTTTTTGATCTCAACACAAGAATCTATGGTGGCAGGGGTCTCTTTATAAAGTCATAAGATGGCAAAACAGTTCCACAGAAAATATAAGCCTTTTTCAACAATTTATTTATTTTTTCTTACCGCTTGCATAGCTTCATTTGCAAGATTCTTGGCTTCCTTGGAAACTTTTTCAGCTTCATCTATGTAATCCTTGATGTTAGTATAAGCATTGAAAGCAAGCGTGGCATTGAAAGAGAGGTTTTTGGCTTCAGCAAGGATTCTGTTGGTATGGGAAAAGTAAACACACCATTAAACCTGCTATCAGAGCTCAACAGAACATAGTATCCTATTTTTTCAAACCCAACAGCCTGTATTTCTAAGGGTATTTCTAAAGTGTTTCTTTAGAGAGAAATGTTTCTCTTGAGATTTCAGGCCTTCTGGCATCACGTGCTTAATGGAATTAATTTTTTATCTGTGTAGAAAGACATAAAAAAGCAATGGTAGCTAAAAGAGGTTCTATGAGCTAAAAATGGAGCAGACACTGAGAAAAGATGCAGTGCCTAACAATATAATTCGGATAACATATATTCAAAATGTGGGTTTCTAGGTTATGTGTTGAGGCAGGCAACTCAATGAATTCTGCACTGAATGAACACAGGGGATCACCACAGGCACACTTTAAAGTAGACTCTCTGAACACATAATTTCTTGGTCTGGCTGCTAAACACAGAAATGCCAGGTTTGGAGGAGATCTCATTGTCTAAATCCTAAATGTTAATTTTGCTGACTAATAATGATTTATATTAAATGAAATGTTGTATTTATAGGAAACAATAAATTCTAAAAATAATAATTAGATTACAAGGCAATTATAAACAACTAATATTCCCTGGTGTGTAGGCTGGAGCTGAGCTAAACCCCTTTCACGGGAGCTTAGAGCAGTAGGCTGGAGAAATCACTTTTCTTGCATTTTTGTGCACGATATATTCAAATATTTTCTACAAAGGAGTACTGCACGTATGGAATTAGCATGAAGACATCTAGCTTAGGATACATTATGTCTGATGTTTATGATACTTTTCTTGAATAATGGGTAAATGGGCTACAATTCCCACTTGAATAAGACAAGACTGGATTTGAACTTGAATTTTTGCCTCTCTGGAAAGTCTCTGCCCATCAAGGTGTATAGAAATGTAAAGGAGGCAGAAATTACTCCTGCTGGACCTGTTCCAGCTTGTATAAAATATTTAGTCATTGAGACAGTGTGTGTGGAAGAAAGAAAAATTCATTCTCTAACCTAGTAATTAATCTATTCTCTGAGGAACTGGGACAGCTGGGCTTTAATCTTTGCTTCATTGAGTAGTTAATGATTTCTACAAAATGCGACAGGAAAGACAAAGGGAACGGAAGGTATGCTCCCTGGACTCCACATGCAGTTAATAGAGGGAAAGAGATTCCCTTTAGGCTACTGCAGAAACAGTGTGACTGAGCTGCCTCTGCAACACTCCTGGAAAAGCACAGCTTTTTCCTCAAGTACAGATGGAGCTCATTAGGCTACAGTAACTTTTTGTGATGCTCTGTTTGAGAAATGCACAGCCCAGAATAGCTATCTAACTAGTTGCTCAAGTACTAATTACAAGTATGGTTTATATCCACTCTGGCTAGGAGGTAACCAAACTAAATTTGCAAATACCAGCAACGTTTACTCAAGCCTATACTAATACCTCCTTGTACACAGGAAAAATATTTTTTTTCTAGGTTAAATTTCTGAACTGTTCCATGTTGTAAGTCTTCAGAGAACGTCCTCACTTTCAATCAATATACTATTTGAAGCCTTAGGGGGTAGCTAAGGCCCCTTTTTTTTGAAGCCTTAGAGAGAAAGAAGTCTCCTTCAATTTCTCCTGTAAGATGAAATTCTATTTTTCAACAAATTTAGTATTAACGGAAAGACACTCAAGTGCCAGTTGTAAAGATAGATTACTTTTTGAATTCTTAAAATGGATTGAGACTGCATATTCCTGTAAAGTACAACTGATGTCAGTGCATGAAATCAGCTTCCATTCTGATGGAGGATTATATCAGACCTTGGAATTTCTTTGTCTTTTGAAGTTATGTATCTATCTGACCACATTATAAATTTTGATTTTGAACAATTTCTTTTTAGATACATTTTTATTGACCTTGCATTTGTATTTTTTATTGTATATCTTAAGAAATTGAGGCTGATGTCTGGATCAGATAGATGTATACACAGTACTGTTATACTGCAGTGAATGCGACTTTAAACGCTACCCTAAGGTCTTTAAAGCCAGCTTGTCAACTTGCA
>JBCJKH010029131.1:0-31005 GCA_039877255.1 Loriculus beryllinus | reverse complement strand
GCCAGGTTGGACACAGGGGCTTGGAGCAACCTGCTCTAGTGGAAGGGGTCCCTGCCCAGGGCAGGGGGTTACAACAAGACGACCTCTAAGATCCTTTCCAACCCAAACCATTCTGTGATTCTATGAAATATTCACATGGCTGCTCATCTGTTGTTTTTTGTACTCAGCCTTGGGTTACCTGCTGAGCCTGCACGCAGACAATTGCAAAGACCCATCAGCTGCTATGTCCACCAAGCCAGCAAGTTCTTGGCAAAGCCTCTAGTGAAAGTTGTGGTATGGATATAGGTGAAAGTCATGACACAGATCTAGACGCCCCAGAAAATGTCTTCAGGAAGGAGGACAGAACAACTTCCTTTTCCCCTACTGCCACCAAGCAGACTTTGCAGATGCAGCCTCCAGTTCCCCTCCTCACCCTCCATCCCGTGTACGGTCCTTGCTGTGGAAAGCATCCCAGCCTTTGTGCATCCAGGCAGACAGGCTCCTGGAAAACCCTGCCCAAAAAGAACAGTAGCAGATAGCAAATGGGGCCTCTGCTAGATGGAAGGACATTTCCCTTGTGTTTTAGTGTGCCAGTAGGTCTCCTCTTTTCCCACATAACTTAGGGAGACAGTAATTAATGAAAGAGGGAACTCGCCTGACCCCATTGCCCTGGAGACGCCCCTGTAAACATCACGAAGGGATCGCAGAGACCACCTCTGGCTTCCAGGGCTTATATAAACAAAAGAGAAGATATTTGGCAACAGCACCACATTCCCGCGTGGTGGATGTGTAGCGAAGGCTGCATGTGACGCATACAATACCAGTCATGCAGTCAGCTGGGGTATGACTGTGCACTATTTCTATCAGGGATCTGGTCTAAAGTCTAATCCCTGTGACTGCAAGAAGCACTCAAATACTTGGTGCATCTCAGTATCAAGTCAAAAATACGAGTGGGCTGTTCCTGTGCAGTGCTTAGCACTGCTGATTAGCTTCACTTCCTGAAGAAGTAGGGGTTTGCTCAGGATGGCATGAAAGGGACTGAGCCTTGAGCTAGGTTTGAGCTTTAAACAGGATATGTGACATATGGACTATGTCAAACACTGGGAAGATAAATGCTTTTTTGTTCTGTGCAATTTTCTCCTTTTTAAAACTTCAGCCTTGTTACACTTTGCTTTGATTAATTTTAATATCTTGTGGGAAAGCATATGTGTCTATGTGAGGGAAGGAGAGAGAGTTTATGCTGCCCTAAGAGACAGACACATGAATAGAAGAGAGGCCAACATGTCCCTAAAGAAAGGAGGGAAATAGAAGACCCCTGAGAGATGTTAGGAGGGTTTTTAAGCCTTGTCAGATGTAGTAAAGAGCCTTTCAGGCAAATTTTGTTTTGCAGTTGAGGTTTCACAGGCATGCAATGGCTTTTCTATGAGTGAGAAGAAACCTGCGTTTGCACAGTTGAAAGAGAAACTGCTAACATTGGCAAAATACAAACCCAATTTGGTTATGTTCTTTGTGGATTTATACAGACAGATTGAGAAAAGTGAAAAGTGTGTCTGACCCTGGATTTTCAGCCTTGGAGTCTCTCACTGCAGTTCCTATCAGTCTATATTTTATTCCTTCAGATCTCCTGTATCTGCTAAGCTGTAGTATCACCCTACTGCAGTTGTAGGAGACATTTGGAGTGGCATTTACCTCTCCAAACTTTGGTTGCTTTTGTGTGAGCTTGTCATCTGGACTCCATTTGTCACCAGTGAAGAGAAATGGGCACTTGGAAGGTTTGAGACATGAGATGTGCTTCAGCTGTCTACTTTACTGGGAGGTGAACGGTAGCTGAAAGTGTCTATGTCTCCACGCTGATTATAAAATAAGCCTGATAACTGGCCACTCCTTCCCCTCCTCTCCAGCTATCAGAAGTTCTGCTGTGTCCCTTGGTAGCTGTACTTATTTACCTTGCCTTTATTATAACACCCTTTTGGCATTAGTACTCTGAGATCTTCATTCTCACCATCTTTTTGTCCATTGTTCAACACGGGTGAGCAAGCATAGACTGCTCCACAAAGCTCTTCTGTTCCACAGAGGCTTTCTGAGGGTCAATAGCATGACCCGACTCTCATGGGAGCAAGGAATTATCTGTGGTTGATGGCAATGAGTGCAGGGCTACAGCACAACACTATGGCTTTTCTTCTGCTCCAGGACTCTTCATGGCAGCTGTGCCTGGAAACTTGGGTCCCTGGGGTGGGTTCAAACAATGACTCAACAAATTAATGAAAGAACATCTACTGTAAGATGCTAAATTCAAAGACAACAATTCTGGGTCATGAAACCCCTGAGTGCAAACAACTTGTAGCTGGAAGATAACTGTGGGGACTGTGACTATGCACTTGTCCTGTTCTTGCATTTGCCTGGATGTTCCTAATTTCAGCTGATGCCTGAGGCATCATCAGCAGGTCATTCATTGAAAAGACTTGATACACAGAATTATAGAGTGTTTTGGGTTGGAAAGCACTGCAAGATGATCTAGTTCCACGTAGCTTTTATTTTCTCATTTTCAGAAGTGTTGAAACAAAACCTGACAAACAGCTACCTGTTTGGATCTCTTTAATGGCACAATCCTGCTGAGCAACCTCAGTTTTTAGGGCAGGTCAAAGGGCCTGTTTCTGTTTACCTTGCAAAACTCCAGTGGTGGAGGATGAGGCTTTAAATCACTTGCAAGCTGGATGCTAAGCATAAACTGGAGGATGCTGCTGTTGCCAGAGAGAAACTCATTAAGAGCTGCTTCAAAGAACTGATTTCACTGATAAATAAACACATGGGATTACCCATTATACTGCAGAGGGTGAGGTTAGCACCCACGCTTTTGCATTATGCATGATTTGTGTCTGCTCCAAGCATGAACTTGCTGCTTGCTCTTCCATTAACAAGTCCTGGCAGCCTGGCAAAGCCACACAATTTATTGCCACTAGAGAGGTTAATGGATCACTTTACATGTTGATAATGTCTTATTATTGCAATGGTTATTAAGAAAAATGTAACACAGGCTCCAGGAGTTAATAGTAACTGCAAGAATGTTTGTTTGATTATGGCAAGGATGGAGACTGCTGTGTGCACGGCTCACTATGCAATGGTGGTTGAAGCAAGTTCATCACATCCATCTTTCTGCACCCCTCCTTTGTGCAGATTCAGCTATGAGAATGGCTACTGTTTACCAGTGTTGATGGCATAAGAAAATAGGAAGGTTAATAGTGTAAGTAAGTAAATGCCCAAAGAATGGACAAATATAATGCCCATCTATGCTAGAGCATGCTAGGACTACATCCAAAGCACGCTTCATCCTTGGCACTGGAGATCTGTTCCCCACATACTGATGGTTGGATTATTCTGTGATTGTGGCGGAGTGTTATAATCTGTAGGGAAAGAATCAGCAAAGTTGTATTCCAGGGCTCAGATTTCTACTGCTTTTTAAATGGGAAGATAGAGGACAGTGCCGCTCAAATGGCTTAATGCCCCTCTGTTTCAGTTTCCCTATCTGTAAAATGACAAGGAGATCACTGCTGCTTTTGCCGATATTTTTCTATTATTAATAAAGACCTATATAATGCCCCTCTCTTTGCAGCTTGGTTTTAGGAGCTGGAATATGTGGACAGTAGTAGCCACCACTCCAGAACCTTATTAGGACATGGTGGCTTTGTCCAAATCATGGTGCCATCCCCACTGCCAAGATCTCCCAGGGAGCCTGGACTCCGTTGTCACCGATGCCCACGGGACCTGACCCTCATTTTGGACTCTTTAGTGTTAGGGCTGTACTTCTATTCCCTCAAATATCCAGCTTTACATCTGGCTGGATACTGGAGCTTGACTCAGACCTTAATTCCTGGTATGAAGAATTCTGGCAGAAGAATGAGCCAGAATACTTGCAGCATCCCAGGTAATTTCTTCTGACTGTTATGGTATTAGCAACAGAGATTAAATTTCATGTCCTTGCTATTTTGATATTAACTCTGCCAGGACTTGACAACATGGGGAGGGAGAAGAGCAGCTGTTTCTCAGGGTGATGGGGGGAGGCTGGAGCAGAGCAAATCTGGATTGCTAAATCCACCCAGGGCAAACAACCAAATTGCTCTGATTTTGAGGAGGGCACAGCCCCTCCTCATGCCAGGAAGCCCTCACAAATGTCACTTTCATCAGATAGTCTCATATACGCATATGTATATATATGTATATACACATTCTTTAAAAATAATATTTTAAAAATCATCTATAAATATTATATATTTTCAATATATATATACACACACATACATGAATATATATAAATTTATCTGTGCAATGTGGTGAAAGGAAAGCTGAGGAGCCAACTGTGGAAATACTTGTCTGCAGGAACGTCGGAGCAGCAATGGAGTGTACTGTGGATTTGGAAGGCTTGGTTGTTTTGGATGGTGTCTAAGACCCCACAAACCCCTGGAGATAAATTGCTTGCTGTTTCCCGGGTGGTATTTGGAGTGGGCCTGGGATATAGTGCTCATGGTTTAAAGACTTCATCTAGCTCTCTCTTTCTCTCCTGGGATACCACTACAGCTCCATCACTCCTGCCTGAAGAAATTAGTACCTGTTTCGGAGCCAGCTGAAGCTTGATTATGTCAGGACCACTTTTCCACTAGGATTATAATCCTTTGCTTATTTGCTTAGGAGTCCGTTTCTTCCACATCTAAAGCCACATCCATAATGCAAGGAAAAGCATTCCTCAATGGGACATGCCTTGCAGTCCACCTCACTCTCGAACCCTCCCGTACACCCCATGCAACGTGCTAGGCACGGTGTATCATGAGGCTCACTCTAGCTGTGCCCAAGGCAAGGCTTGGAGTGCAGTAAGATTGGTCTTGAAGTGTACCTAAAAGGCTTCCTTTCACAGACTGCACAAGAATAATTAGCATGTCCAGAGGCAAGGAGGTTTTGGCTCAGGGATGCTTTTTGCATGCAGCAAACCAAGGATTCAGAGCCTGTGTTTCTTATCCTGACTTCCTTTTCCCCTTAGCAGAGCCGAGGGACCTGCTGAGCTTGTCCCTGTGCTGCTTCCCTGCTTTGTTTCCTGCATCCCTGTCCGGATTCCTCGAGGCAGCCAAGTCCAATCTCATCAAGCAGGTCAGTGGCAGCCCGCAGGTGATGACAGCAAATTATGAAATGTCACATTGGAGGCCTCCCTTTTATCTCGCCTTGTTTGGAAAGCCCAGCAAAGCTTTCCAATGCCCTTTAGTAATGGGGGAAAGGAAGTGTCAGTGCAGCAACAGCTGCTTCTCCGATAGCAGGATGATAACGCGGCGGGTACACCATGTCCTGAAAGGAAGTGGCAGCTCATGCCATGTAGATGTGATTCTCTGGTATGAAAAAGCTGTTTTAAAGAGTGTTCTGGTGTAAGATCAGCTTTCCAAAGGATGTGTTAAACATACCTGCTGTCAAGGCTTGCCATCATCCCTGTGAAACTTCTGAACACACTCCAGGTGGGTTCCTGCAGGACAACTTAGCTGAAAAACTAAGAAATGGCACAATCCCATAGTCTTTCTTCAGTCTGTATTCCTGGGTTAGTCTAATCTGAGTTAAGGCTCAGTTTCTTTCAGAAACTGGTGGTTACTTCTCATGTGCTGTCTATTATTACCTTTCTACAATGTAAAAATATTGGGCTTGCTGGCTGGGTACAAGGTGTTGAAGTGGGCTTTCTCAGGGTCCATTGGTCAGGGTCCAGTCCAAGAAGCATTAAAACTAAGCTTCTCCAAAGGAAGAAAAAGACAAGTCAAGGCTCCATAGACCACAGTTTCCAAAGTTTATAGGTGATCACCTGGTTTAGAGTAGTGAAGGGCATCGAAGAACTGGAAGGGAAGCATTATGGTGACAGATGGCTTCACTCCTTCAGCAATATAAACATGACAAGGATGAAGATGCATGGCACGGAACAGGCTTTGAGATCATTCCCATAAGAGTCCTGTTACCTGGCAGCCCCCATTCAGCCCTGCTGGTCTGGTCCCATGCTTTTCACCCAAGTATGAGGTTCACTGGTAACAGCAAAACACTTAGTAATGGATTAATGACCTTGGATGAACCTGGCTGCTAGAATGATCTGTAACAGCCACAGATTTACGTTTTGCCCTTCCTTCATACTGCATTTCATGTTTACTTTTCTGTATCCAGTAGGAGAGATTATTTTCAGCATTGCTTAATGGGCAGGTGGTTTAAGATCAAACATAGTCACAAGGCAAGGTGATGAGTAAAGCCTGAACGTTGTGCCTGATAGTGTCAGACAAAATGATTCTGTATTTGGAATATTTGGGCTACATTATCCAAAATTGTCCCTGCCATAATTCCTAGGCAGTGTTCAGAAGAGCCCACCTTACTGAAAACACATTTGCTCATCAGAAAAGACTTATTTGCATAGATTCACAATCCTGATAGTCAAAGCGAGATGTAAAGCCTGGACATGCTACCAGGTCTTACAGTCCCAGTCTCTGCAGAGGAACAAAGGGGGGTGAAGCAGTGACACTACTACAGTGTGCCCCTGCACAATGCTGCACAGACACACCAGCTCTTCGAGAGTCAGCTGGAGCTCTGGCATGGCACGGCATGGCACTGCATTGACATGTCTTTGCATCACAGTTTCAGCTGCGATTGCAAAGTTCCAGCTGGGTTTCTGGAATCACACATTTGAGGGGCCAGTTCCAAACACAACCTTGGTTTCACAAATTGAGGGCACCAGCACCTTTAGAGGATTAGGACATATTTATTCTGTCTACTGTTACCCTCACTGCAAAAACCACCCCAACCCAAATGCAAAAGCCATCAAAAAGACACTTGGAATGGAAGCAAGGGGTGCACATAAGATTATACATATCCCAGACAAGCTCCAAACCACTGCTTACGGTGAGACACAAAGACCCAAGAAGAAATGCTTTGCTATGACCTGTCTTACAGGGCTGGGTGGTTCCCAGTAGTGCAAGAGGCTTTTCATGCCCTTCAAACACAATCAGAAACAAGTAGGACTCTTCAGCCTCAACCAAATCAGTCAGCCCTGGCTTTCCATATCTTGGCAGTCTCAGAGATACTGCTTGGAGCTACCCTGCAACTAAATGCCTTTAATGACTGACTGTTAATGGCACCTGCATACGGGGGCTTTTAGTCTCCCAGGTGTCAAGCACTCAGCTCAGTGAAGTGATGCTAAGTTACAAACATACCAAGAGGGATTGTCGTGCCAAGTTTATTCTACAACAACTGCAAATAGTCCAAAGAAAGCATCGGTCTCTTCCCACGCAGAGTAACCTTCACTGTGTGCTGTGGTCACAAGATGCAGATGTTGCATCTTTGCTTCTCATGGGAATTTAAACCCTTAGGAAGTTTCACTAGTGTTCATGGTACCCAGAGCCAGGGAAAGGAGCTGAACCCAGAGCAACAAATAATCATTAGGTTTGTTCAAATCTCACAACCCAAAAAGGATTTCAACATTTCATTCCTTACATAGAGGCTTTGATAGGGCAGCCTCCAAATGTTTTCCTCTATCCCCTATCTCAGCAACTTGTGGGAAAGGGGACAGGGCACTCTCCGAAATGCTGAGGAAAGATGCCATCCCAGGGAGACTTGAATCCATTTCACAGCACAAATGGACACCTAAAGAACTGGACCACAGGCTAGGAAGCTGGCAAGATCTCCTGTTTTTCACTTTCGTGGTTGATGCCTAAGATTCCTTATCACTAGACCCTGAAATTCAAAGCGTTTCATTTAAGAGATGCCAAAAATCTCTCTTGAAAATTGAGAATGGCACTTACCATCTTATTTCCTACAGCTTGAATTCAGAGAGTACAAATCACTTTGACATAGCTTTTTCTTTGACGAAGATAAATGATCTGGCAATCCCTCATTGTCTTCCCAGCACCACCCAAAAAACTTCCCAAACATGGATATCTCTGACCTTTAGGCAAAACCCATCAAGTTGTGCTGGAAAAAGCAGGAATATGTTTTGAAATGTTTTGATATTTTTAAGAAACTTTCAAATAGAGATGATGAGACTGATTCATATCTCAGATGTGTAGAAGCAAATTGTATGTTGCTTCACTGAGCTTTGATGATTTGAAGGAAGCAATTACAGATTAAAACAGTGTTTGATATATCCAGGAGGAATAAATACGATTTTCTTGAAAACATGACTACTTTTTCTTATTCCTCCATCTCTTACAAAACTAACCCAGAAGTCAACGTGGTAAAAGACTGTAATCTAATAGCTGTCAGAGTCCTAAAGCCAAGGACACTTGATGCTAAGCAATGCACAGTTTAAATGTCTGTCAGTGCACTTCTTTGAAAGAGATATTTCTCAAAATGACAAAATTTCTCCTCTTTTAAAATACTTAAAAAGAATTATAGATGATACACAAAGCCAATATAGAATGTACACTGCCCTGGAATCACACTGTTCCAGTTTTTCATGCTATCACTTGTAGTAAACGCCTTACCTATACTAGAACACATTTGTAGTGCTGGACACACAGTTTATCAGGAGCTGTAAAGGAATTAGTCAATGAAACACTTGGATAGACCATTAAGTTTGTATTCTGCCTTGTGGATTATTAGCATCTCACTTTAAATAGGAAATTGTAGCTTACTTACGAACACATCCATTAGTAGGTGCTCCAGTGTCACTTCAATATCCTCTAATTTGGCTGCTAAAGTCATTGTGAAGTCAAATGTTAGCTCCGGACAGAGAAGAGCTCTCAGAAGTCCCAGTCCAAACCGTCTGTGGCCAAAGCTGGTTCTCAAACCGTGGCAAAGGAGTTTCTCACAGATAAAGAAAACCCGAGGAATCAAAACTTAACATCTGAGTCCAGATGATGCCTGACTCTGTGCTGGCTGTCAGTCCTGCTTGCGGGACTGAGGATCATTCCATGTGTGCAAGATGGGAGCAGAAGCTGCACTGCGCGTGCTGCTTTCCTTTCAGAGCTCCCCAGTCAGAAACATGGAGTTACATCTGGGAAACCACAACAGAGGGAGGGAGAGTCACACACAGAGGGAGAGAGAGAGAAGGAATGGAATAAACTGCCTTTGACTATGACTGATATTTATAGGACTACTTGTTTTTGACTCCAGTCCATTTCTCTGTTCATTTCTGACCTTTCACAAATGGCTCAGCACACTGGAGCGTATTGTAAAACAGGGGCAGCAGGTCCCACAGAAGTTGGCTGTGACCAGTGCTGGGCCAATTCACACAAGCACACCATCAATAGCTCTTTGTCAGAGCATACCAGGCTCTGCACTGTAGCTAGTGATAGAGGAGAGCACAGACGTGTAAAAAACAAGGAAACAAAAGTTGTTTGGATACTAATTTTTTCCTAAGTGTATTAATAGATTCCCTTACCCACTTCCCAAAGCATTGGACTACAGTGGTGACTGCTGAGGCTATGTACAAAGGGGAATAACCTCAAATAATCCTACAGGGTTTATCTCTGCAAACACCCTGGCACCCCCTCTGAAATATCTTCCCACCACTCAACCCCTTCAGCTCTGCAACATCCCTGTCCAGGATGCTAAGCACTTCTTGGAGCTAAACCCTTCCTTTTATTGCATTTATGGGAAGTTTAAAGCATGATCCTAAGTGCTTGCTGTTCGTCCGCACATCTGATCCTACTTAAGTCAATGGAGAAAAGGTGACATTTCTGCTTGCATAGCAATATTTGTTTGTAGCTCTAACAGCACCACATGTAGTGGTAAGGTATTGATGGACCCGAACCAGCTGAAGCTAAACCTAATGAGGATTCTTCAAAGAATTTAGTTAATGCTAGCTGGAAACCAAATAAAAAGGAAACTGAGGCACAAAAAGGAGAAATGCTGAAAGTCTTGGTATAAAGGGGTGCTGGTGAAGTCTCCTGCATCCTAGACAGTGCCAAGTTCACCAAACTGCCTTCCGTGATGTCCACATTATTCAGACAAACTCATTCTATTTATTTAATATGTACTCACACAGTTTGAAAACTGAGTGAAATCTTGCATGTGATGCATTCCAGGTAGTGGAAAAAAACACGAGGCTGCCCTAAATGGTTCAGAAACTGAAGACTGGTAATATTTATACAGGTGTGAGATGGATAGAGTTGATGGAGCTTAGAGGGACCTCTAGTCATAAATTCCAAGTAAACGTCCTCAGAGTTATAGCTGAAATCACATTTTCAGACAACCAGCATCAGCATCTGAACAGGAGCTGCCTCTGATGGCCGAGTTTTACTGGACAACAACATGATAGACCATTTGGGACATTATATGATGGATAGGTTCAATAGCAAAGAAGGGCATGTAATTCATTTTCCGGATGGACCAACTCTCATTCGCACAAGGCCCTGCATCAGATAATAAGTTAGCTGCTCCAGAAATAAACCCAGCACGGGAATCTTGTCTACTGTGGAGAAAGATTGTTCATCATCCACTTGCTGCTCTTTCATTAAAGCTTTGACAAAGTGTCTGCCTTCACTACCCTGAGTAGAGGGGTGTTCTAATGAGCGTGGATCAAACCCCAAGGAAACATATTTGGCGGGTATTACACTGAAGGTGGCCAAAACTCAAGGAACTATAATGCAGTCTGCTGATGAGTGAGCTAGCATGCATTCTCAGCACTGCACGAGGCCATGTGGGTACCACTGCAGACTGCTCTGCTCTCTAGGAAGTATTTGCAGAAGACTTGCCTGCTGGTAAGTCTTCCTCTCCTCTGGCACACATGGAAATTCAGAGATCCTAGGAAGCTACAGTTTCTACAAGAGCAGTTTCTACAACAGCAGACTGGGTACGAGGATGCTTGACTGACCTTTTGCAGGTCCCCGTCTGTGGTCCACAGCAAGCAGTGCTCAGGCCGTGACAGTATGAGCCAACGAAGTTCCATCAGGGTTGAATCATGTGTTTGTCTGCTTCTAACTAAGCAGACCACTGTCCAACCAGTCTGACCACAACAAGAACCTTACTGGAACCAAACACGTGATCCCTTGTCCCCCCTCCACCCCACTGACTGCACAAAGGCCACATGTTAAGTACTGAAATATGGAATTAAAGATCCTTTTCTGTAGGATTCCTCTGTGCAACAACATGAGACAACCATGTCACTTGTGTCCCTTGACAGTCCCAGTAGCTGCATTGTATTGACCGTAGAAATAAACAACAGGAGACATCTTCCAGGGTCAGAATGCAGTGTCCATGTGACAGCTTCTTGGACTCCAACACAGGCTCATTTTTGTGTTTACAAAGGTGAATTTCAAGATCATTTCAAAACTGGTGTCAGGCACAAGCAAATGGTTTAAGGGAACACATAAAGGCTTCCCTGATGCCTGCTCAAGAAACACCTGGCACTAAAACCATCATGTGCACCACAAGTGATAGCAAAGAGGATGAATGGGTTGATGGGTTCTCACCCAGGCTCAGCCTTACATGGCTTGGGCTTCCATTATCACAACAATAAATAGCAGATATATGACATATACCAGCTCTTAGACTCTTGCAGCTGCAATATTCAGCTTAGCAATTTTCTCACTGATCAATATTAACTGTCTTCAAACATGGTCAGAGGTTTGGGGAAAATACTGTTGATATAAAAAGCTGCTTTGCTGAAGTAAACCCTGTGGAATTTTCATAACTCTTAGACTGCAGGGTATTTTGTGCCCAGGGGTATTTCTCTTTCAACTTTTCCTTCAAATTGCAGTACAATTTCAGATTCAAAGCAAAGGACAATAAGAAAAGTTCTGAAATATAGCAAATGTGCAGAAGATGCAAGAAAGATTATCTCCTTGTTCTAGTGATAACTGAAGCGGTTGATGTGGCTGTGGTAAAAAAAATACTGATGGTAAAAAACAAAGGTGGCCAGAGAGCAGAAAGTAATTTCACTCAACCCCTTGCAAAAAGTGGATAGCAGAAATTAGAGTCACAAAACCAGATCTAAGCAGAACTTCTTCAAACAAACTGAAGACGGGGCACCTCTGAATCTATCCCATTGGCATTCATGTAACTCTCACTTCAACTTACTTACCCCATATGACCTCTTTTATAGAAATAGCCTCTCAATTACAATAAAAAAGAAACAGAATTTCACTGAGTTCCCCAGGGATTATTCCCAAACCCTCTGCGCATGTATGCATGTGCATTATACATACATATGAACATGAGACCACAAGTGATAAGGAGAAGTTTAAACTTGGTTGATTCTTCAGTGCAGTAACTCCAAACTCTTTCTTTATTAAATCATTACTTCCATCTTTTCTAATTCCTGAGAATTTATTATTTTGGCCTTTGCAAGCATGAGACCTCTTCTATTTAAAGCAGAGCATCCATCTGACAACACACCAGGGTATTTGTGCAGAACAGGATGTTCTCCTACACCCACATTTTCCCCTCATTTCCTTCCTACTTTTCTTCTACCATTTGGGAATAAGAGCAGAAGAGAGCTGAGGAATGGAGACTGTTGGAACATTTTTTTTCCAAAATGAGATTGCAGCAAAACATGCTGCTTTTCAAAAGCTGAAATGTTATGTAGAAAACCACTGGGTCCCAGGATTGCTCTCTTAGGGGAGTTTCAGGGATGAAGGTGACTGGAGATGATAGGAAAATGTCATCCTGCAAGAGCTGGTTTACAAAGACAGTGGTGTGAAAACAGAGCATAAAGTTTAGTGAGTAAAGCCAAAAGCTCATAAGAAAGGTTTTAAGAGCAAATCTAAGCCTAATGAGTCCCCTGATGCTATATTTGGGCCATCCCAGCTTGCAAAGATGGGAGCTGAGGAGTCTGGGGAGGAGAGCAGGCAGATTATTCTTGTATGAGGCAAAATGCATGTTGGCCTCATGGAACCCACAAGAAAAGGGAGCCTGGCTCACCTCCATCAGTTTAGCCAGGAGGTCAAGGCCTCAGTAACTGTGGATTATGAACATGCATGACAAATATGTGTGAAAGCTCATTTAGGAGAGTGCCTTTGCCATCCCACAAACTCAGGAGGCCATGGCAACTCAGCTGCAGCAAGCTGAGCCATGTTTCTGTCTAGCTAGTAGAGAATTTTTATGACCTTTTCTGCTTTAAATGATTAAAGTGAGGATTTAAATATGATTTTTTTTTTCTATGTCCTGCACAGGTTTTTCTATGCTTTCTCTTTTTGAGAGCAAATAATAGATCAGCTGCAACAAAGTGTGAAGCTGTTCTCTTTGAAGAAAGTGAAGAGGGAAGTCCCATCTTCTTGGTAAACTTGGATGACAGGGAAGCATTACCCTCCAAAACCCTCTTCCTACCTCCAGCTTTCCTTCCCCCATGAAAACCTGGATGCAGAAACTCACCAACCTGACACCTCCAGGCTGGACTGCAGTAATTCACTCAATACGGAGCTAAGCGTGATACTTAGCAGGCTCCAGCTGGCTCAAAGCACAACCATCTGCCTTCACCTTGGTTTGTGATGCTGTAAGTCAACCCCATCCTGCAGTAGCTTTCAATGTCAGTTGAAGGCATTGATGATAGCTTTCCAATGAATTCAATAACCCTAATGCTTCATCAAAAGCACAAAAAAGCTATGTTTCAGGTTGCAATGCAACAATTTCATCTGATCTATGACACAACAGGCATCTAGCTATGACACAATATCTCCAGAGCAGTCCTGTAAACCTTTAATCTGTGCAATCAAGGCAATGAGAAGAAGGCTTTTTGGTTTTCTCCATGGGTATGGGTGAGAACATGCACTACTCAACCTAATCACAAGCAACCTGAGAAAGGCGGCAAGCAGTGAGGAAGCACAGTTTGCAGGGGACATGGTATTCAGGCTAGTGAAAACAAGCGCCTGCAGAAAGATGTAATGAAACTAAGCGAATGAGCAATAAACGAGCAAATTAAACTTAACGTAGCCAAATGTGAAGTAATGTTCATGGCACAAAAAATGTTCTGAAATTCACGTATAAAATTATGGTCTCTGGGCTCACTCAGGAATAAGATATTTGGATTATAATAGTTCCATGAAATACCAATTCATTGCTCAGTAGTGGTGGAATAAGCCAATAAAATATTAATAATTACCATGGGGCAAGCCAAAGAGAATATTAATACACCACTGAAGCAAATCTGGGTTCACTTACATCTTGAATCCTTGATCCCTTTATCTCCAGGAAAGATATAGAGATGATGGACAGGATTCAAGAAAAGGCAATAAAAGTGATTAAATGTAAGAAAAATGGCTCATATAAAGAAATTACTAACTAACCAAAGTGGAGCCTTTTGTCTGGAAAAGAAAAAAAAGGATGCTTGAAGGAGAAATTAAGGAGATCTACAGAACAATAATAGGGGTTCATCAAATGAGGCTGTCAGGAGCCACACTCAGAACAAATCAAAGGAAGCAATTCAAGCACAGCTGATAGTTGGCACTCCTTGTCAAAAGATGCAAGGATACAGAAGTTTACCTGGGTTCAGAAAAATACTGGAAAAATTACAGGATTATAAATGCATAGAGGGATACTGGATATCTTGAAGGCCACATCAAACAGGGTGGTCCCCAGGCTGAAAACATGTGGAAGGTGGGAGAACCTCCATGGAAAGAATCATGTATGTTTTCCACTCTTCTCTCTGCATCACTCATACCCACTGCTGGAGATGGGACATTGCAAGAGCCCTTGCTCTGATGTGGTATAATTGCCCATCTGTCCATCCCCAGGCTGGCAATGGGACGGAGAAGTCATTGCTTGCAGCTGACGGGCTTGCCAGGCCGAGGCAGATGAAGAATGAGTGTGGGAGTCCCATTCCTGACCTCTCGCCTGCAGTGGGATTGACATAGCTCCATAGCGGAGGAAAAATGCCTCTTCCACACGACAACAAGATAAACGTTTTTATAAGGAAGTCCCCAGATGGGAAGCGCCAGCAGCCCTGAGATATTACAGAGACAGGAGTCACACTGCCTTAGCAGGTTTAGCATCCAGGCTCACCCCAGCCTTTTTACAGCCTTTAACAGGGATGTTTCTGTTTGTTTTATGAAGCAAGCTTAGCACCAGCAAAATGGAATCTTCCTGCCTTTGAATAGCTCCAGGTGTTGTAAAGAACTCAGCTTTCAAGTTTAAAACTCATGGCTATCACTCCTATTTTATTGTCACTATATTCAACTAACATCCCATCTCTTTCCAAGCACAGCTGCCGCTGTCTGACTTCTGTTCACTGTCCCCATTGCATTACTCTCTCCTCACAGGTGGTCCCTTTTTCCTTGATGGCCTCACACAGCTCTCTGTAACCAAGACACTGTTTTATTTTCATGATTTAACTGAGAGCCCTGAAAGCCATCCTTTGGCTAGAAGACATCTGTCTCCTGTTCTTCTCACATACACTCTCCTTTAAAGGCCACTATGGAAAAGGGAGGGGAAACCTCAAAGTTTTCTCTCTTCCAGACTTCCCCCAAGGCCAAACAAGCCACCCAAGGATGAAGGAGACATCTCGTCTTTGACACAGGCAAGCTGATTGGGTGATGTTCAAATGGTTCTTGTCTGTTTCAGCTGGAGAGAGAGGGTTGTGAACATGAGGAATCAAGAGTCCCCCAGCCTGGTTAGTCTCTGCGTACCCAAATCTGCCTCCCACGGTAGCAATTTCTGCAACACAATTCACCTACCCAAATCATGGCAATAGAAACACACTTTTAATGCTATCAAGAAACCCTCCCATCTTCTGATCCTATTTGCCACAATTCAATGTCCCACTGGCTTCTCTCTTTGCTTCCTATACCTCAAGGTGACCTCTTAGGCAAGGCTTCTGCAGTGATATCATTTCACTGGGAGACAGTTGTGCTGCACACACTCTCAGAGATGCCCAGATGCCACTGAGCCACACGAGCCTATTATTTAGCATCTGGGAGGGGTCCCTCTTCAGCTTCTATCCTTGATGTAGGAAATCAGCTGCAGCAAACGACTAAAAATAGACTGAGCTTGCCCAAGACTGCATCTATAATGGGTCAATTGCTTTTTATACACTTTTTGGCTTGCTACAGTGCTGCTTTGTCATGTCACTTTCACTTGTTTGGGCAAGATCTTGAAATAATAGACACATTCAGGAGATATAAATATAGCTATTTGTTGCCTTAAAATGAGTCTGCAGACAAATCACAGTCCCAGCTTCAGGTATTAGGAAGTTAAATCTTCCTCCTCAGTCCTTTCTCTTTTGGACCTGTATCAAACTTTGGGTCTTGCAGCTTGAGGGCTGCTTTACCTTAAGCTATAGGCAAAAGCTCTTCTGCACAAAATTCAGATCCTCATAGATGTTGATTTAAGCAGCTCTTGATGCTAGTCGGATTTGATTCCAGTCAGAAATAGCGTGGAGTTAACACTGAAAAGCTGCAGCACAGTCAAATAAAAATAAATGCACTCCATTGTGTAGCTTAACGGGGTGCTAATTTCTTGGGAGCACATAAATAGGAGGCACAGAGCACATCTGTTTGCTGGCATTGGGTCGGGAAAGAGCAGGGGAAATTTGGAGCTCTGTCACAGGGACAGGCTGAACTTTGTTCCCATGTCTTGCAGTACTGCACAAAGTCTTCTCTGTAGAATAGCCAGTTAATTAAAAATGATATTTATGGTCCCCTGGTGATGCATGACTGTAATTCTTCTATTAGTATTTCTACAAAGTCTGGCAGAGCAAGAGGTTTGGGGCCTCAGCAATGCAAACAGCAGTCCTCATCCTCTGTGCTACCTGTGTGGCTGGAGTCTACAGAAGAAGGGCTTTGGGGAGCCAAGCTCCTCTCCATCACACTGTGTTTACCGAAGAGTTTTATTGCCCTGGTCTTCCACAGTGAACATGGGCACCCCCTGCCTCACTCTGAGATTCCCAGGTATTTTGCAAGCCGGAGTGAATTAACCTGCCTGATGTGGCTGGTATGATGCTCTCAGCCTATGTTATCACCTCCTCACACCAAGACATATGGTGGCAAAGGGGAATCCAGCGCAGCTAAAAGTACCGACACCATGTCCTGTGCTTGACCCACCAGGCTTCACATCCCATTGCCTCCTTCCCCCTCTGGCTCACATCCAGCACAGCTCACAGGAATTATTCTCAGGCACTGACTCCCTGACACTTCCAGTAAGGCTGGGCATTTAGAAACATCCGCAGTGTTTCTTGCTATGTGATGCATGGGTTTTTGGATAGCAGATGACTTGATGACTTGAGAAGAAGCAATGTCCCGAAACTTTAAAATATGCACATGACAAAATATAGAGGTGATGGGGGGTTGAATGGAGCCGGGAGATTTCCAGTCATTTTAACCCCCTTGTTTATGCAACTGCTCTGCACATGGTCAGCAAGAGTCAGAGGTTTCTCCAGAGGCATATACAAGCAGGAAAACAGCAGATAGGGATCAGGGAGGATATTTTTCCAACCTGACCACTCTCAGCAGCCACTGTGGGCTCCCACTTGCTGTTTTAGCCTGACTTTTAAGACATTTAATGCAGTGAAGCAAGCTCTCATTTAACCTGGCCAGAGGATGTCCCAGAGTTCTCCACCTCCTCATCCCACTCTATCCCCCTCCCTCCTCCACCTCCAAAAGATTTTGGATTTGGGAACTCCTACAGAAGTCCATAATTAAACTCTATCCCATCACTGCCTCATTCCACCCCTCCACATCTCACATCACCCACCTCCACCCCGGTGCCAGCAGCTCACCTTTGGCAGGGATGTGCAGACCCTGAGCTCGGTGGATACCCGCGAGGGTCTGCAGAGCCGCGGGAGCTTGCGCCTCATCCTCCTGTACTTTTTCATATCCTTAATTTGTGTTAAAGATAAAGATAAAGCTCCTCTTATAGTATGTATCCAGTTGCCGGCAGCATCTATTAATGGCTGTTAATTTGTCCTAAAAGCTGGACACTGCAAGTACACTGCAGTGATTTAAGTGTGGTAAACACAAGTTTAAGGTTGTTGAATGTTTCTCTGATACATAAATACTCTATCCTGATACCACTGAAAATAAGACTAAAACCCTTCTTAACGTTTTATTAGCAAGCCCTTACCTCTATTCCTTTTTACGCACTGCTAGTCAGTCTGCTCATGGAAAAAAAAGAGATGATGAAAGCTAGAGAAACTCCTTGACACACTCTTTTTGGCTTTGTGTATTTCACTTTGAATTAGGATGCCAAACCAGGAGAATGACACTGCAGACTTCTGAGGCATTAAAAAAACATGAATCAGTGCTCAGCATGACTTGATCTGCTAAAAAAAAAAAAAAAGCCTCAAACTAAGGAACTCAAAAGAAGAAAATACTGTTCAGACTCTTTCTCATTGTCTCCTGTTTTTGTCACGCTTCCCTGTGCTTTAATGCTCTTCCCCAAGATCATAAAAGGTAAAAAATCTTGTTTTCTGACCAAGTTTGGCATTGGCAGGTAACCACTTGGTTGGAGGATTCAAGGCTTTAGGAAGGGTTCAGGGAATGTGAGACTCCCAGAGGGATGTGCCATTCTCCATGACCTGGCATATGGTCCCCTTGGATTCACTGAGCCTCCTACGGGGGGGGTATCTTGTCTAACACAGGCCTCACCTGACTATCCATGGTCAAAGATGACCAGCAAGTACTTCCAGAAAGAGGTCATTCATGCTGTGGGCCTTCAGCCTTTCCCTCCACTGACTCCTGGAGGGAGCCTTGGCAGTTCAGTGGGTGAATTCCCCTCCTCAAAGCCTGGCAAGGGCCAGCAGCAGATGGAAAAGACCACCTTGGTTAGCTCAGCTACTTCACAGTCCTGCTGCTGCAAGTAGTCCTAGGAATGATGTTTAGTTTAGGAGGAGCCAGAGGAATATCTTTTCATGGCCCCATCATCACAAAACCCACAAATGCTCTCTTGCACATACGACTGGAAGCTGTGGCCGAAGACATCTAAGTATTGTCAATACTCCTACACAACCATAAGATGCACTGCCGAATTTCCTGGATGGTTCCAGGGAACAGAGTGGAAGATACAGCAGGTAAAGGCACAACACCCCTGACAATATGATCTGGGGAAATGACTTTCTGATCCCATGTCTGGAGTGTGGCTTACCTCTGAAGGTGTTAGATCACACAATTCAAGCACCAGGGAGAGTGTAACACCCTGAGCAGTGCCAGTGCACCAGATCTTGCATCCTCTCCCTACACCAGCTCAATCCCCAAAGTGTACTGACCCCCATGAACAAATGGCTGATCAAAGAGAAATGCATTCCTCTCTCCTTGTCCCAGAAACTCAAGTCTTGCTTATCATGACATAAAAATAGCTTGAACAAGCAGCAGTCTCTTCTATCATGGTGTTTGGCTGAAATGATCAGCAGAGATCCTCCCCATGCCGCAGCGATGGAATAGAGATGACAAATCTGTCACTGATTACACTCCATTACATCCTTGCAAGATTTCTTGTCCTGCCTGCAGAGTAGATATTCTTGCTTGGGTTTTTAAAGGATTTTAGGTAAAACAAACAGCAAACATCTCTGGTGGCAGCCAGCTGATGTTCTGGGGTTTAAACCTTTCCCAGCTCTGCCCTGTGGATGTACAAAAGCATTGGGGATGCAGAAATGGCTACTTTTCTGAGTCATAAGGGCATTTATTAGGAAAATACCTGTGAAAAGCCCATGCTCTCTGCTCTTTACACTCCTTAACAGGAACCTTGCTGCAAAACCAGCCTCTAGTGCATATAATGGCGGGACCCAAACCCTGTGCATCAGTGGGTGCCTGCTCAGGATGAAAGTGGAATTGGGAGAGAACAAGGCTGAATCCAGAGATACCAATTGAGTCTTAGCAAATCATAGGGACTGCAGTGGCATGGAAGGACTTGCTCAAGTAATCAATCCCCACCCCTGAAGAGCATCTGTGAAGCAGAACTCTGAAAATGGTCCACAGTCAGTGCTGGAAAGCAAAAGAGTTGCAGGGGAGAGCCGATACTCAGTGAGTTCAACAGGGGACAGAGAGAAAGTGCTTGCAGGAGATAAAGCTAATGGTCGCTCCAGGGAGTGACAGATTTTGCTGTCACAGCTTGCTCTGACAGATCCATCAGGAGGCACTTAGCTATGAACCCCCAAGATCTCTGCAAGGGAATCTTTGCCCTGCTTCTGTGTTTATGTTGCTCTGAACTGCCTAGTTAATGCAAGAGCAAAAAATGGCAAAGTAATGGGCCTCTTTAGAAAGGTTTTAGGCACTTAGACGAAAGCAGGAAGCCAAGGCCTGTGTAATTGAATTGCTAATCTCTTATCAGATCTGGCAGGCTACCTACACTTGTTAAAAACAGGTTTAAGCCCACAGCAATTTTTGTTTCAGCTCTAGATACAAGCCAGGATCCTTGATTCCTTCGGCCTTGAAATGCTTCTAATAGTGGCGTGCCCTTCTTTAGAGAGGTGCGCTCTGGCAAAGCCTGGACACCAGACAGCATCAACATGGTCCTCTTCCTCCTTAAAATAAAGTCATTAGTAGGGGTAGGTGTTTATGCTCCCTGCTAGGGCACAGTCTCTCTTGAGGCTCCTCTCTTGGTGATCTTCACTCACATCATCTTTCCTGTTTCAAATCTAAGTCACTTGCATCAGGGACCCCAGAAAGCTCAGCAGACTGGTGCGAGGTGTCACACAAACACCTGCAGAAGGGTTTTATTGCACTTTCTGTGCCTCTGCAAACTTTGCATACCCTAAAATAAGTACCAGTTGTCCTGCTGGGTAACCTGATGAAATGGAGGTCTGTGGGGCACTGACCAGTTTTGCAGCTGAAATACATTCCTTGCTGATACATTGCTCTTCCTATACCAATCACATCTAATACTTGCAGACTAAGCTTGCTTTGCTGAGTAAAACAGGCAGATATAGAGGTATGAGATGGGATTTGGGTTAATTTATCAGCTTAAGAAAAGTGATCAGAACAAAATTAAAAGTTCCTTGTTCATTTCAGCATCCTGGTCACATACGTTGGTGTTTATATTCCCCTACACGATTCTCTCACCTGCTTGGAGGTCAGGAGGGAGAGAGTGTCCCAAGGAGCATTGTTTGCTTGGAGACATGCTTCACTCCTTAGGTGAAAGAAAGGGACAGTGCCAGGCTGGAATTCAGGCTGCTCATTCACTTTTGATGGGAGAGGTCCCAAACAGTTACATGCAGCCATATCTCCATTGATACTGATGGGTTTGTCAGGGTAAAGTGCCCCATCAAAGGGCTCCTAGAGGCAGAAGGGAAGATTAGTGGCATGGGGTGGCAAGAGACCTTTAAAGATTAAAATCCATACAGCACAGAGATGTTACATGCACTAAAAAGCAAGAGGAAAACACTCAAAGCAGCAGCCGAATGGCTGGGACCACAATCCTAGAGATCCCTGCTGCTCTGGGATTGCATGGCAAAAGCCTTCAACGCCATCTGAGCAATCAGATGAAGTGCCTGAAATCCCACTTAACATCTGCAGAGGATGTTTGCAGCCATGGTGAGACTGCTCAGCCTTTCCAGAAGGTGCATGAGGTACACAAGACCTGACAAGGACAGGATCTGGGATAGGTTTCACCAGCACATTTACTGGACTGGCCCTGGATGTGGCTGGTGGGAGACACAAGGAGAATTAAACCCTCAGGAAAGAAAATTAATGATTTGTTCTGAGGAACATCTTTATGATGTCTACAGACATTAAAATACATGGTCTGCTTCATTTCAAAAGGGTGTTTTAGAATGCCCTGACCCAAAGACCCAAGGACACCAAGGACATGCAAGTTTTATTCGTATCACTGCAGCAGTCACCAGTCATTGGCTAAACCAGCATTAAACATTTCAGCATCTCAAGAAGGTGAATGCACTGCAAGAGTTGAAATTATTGTCGCTTAACAAATTACTAGCTATCAGCTTGAAGATGTTTGCATGCTTCCAGCACATTATAACAGAAAACATATTGCTTTAAATTAATAGTAATAACTTCCTGATCTGTGATAACTCAGTCACTTGCAAGCATCCCTGCGTTTATGTGACCACTCTCACTGGGTTGAGTGAATAGGGAGACATTCGCATATAAAGAGAATTTCCTTTTGTAGATCTATGGTGATAACCCAATCACCTAGAAAAGTATCTTTATGATGTTCTTAAATACACATATTGAACAGAAAGAAGATTAATAGTTTTAGGATGAAAAGGGCAATTTTGACAAACTTGCAATGGTTTCTGGGACCAGCACAAGACTTTGTCAGAATAGGAGAGAAATCTGTGCTTCAGCACCCAAGCAGGCAGAGTGCAGGAGGAGAGCAGTGGCAATCGAGTAGGGCTCTCCCCCTTCTCTAGGACCTACTTTGTCACTCGTTTCTTTAACACAGCCCATTGCTTGTTCTTGTTCTGTCTCCCTTTTTTAGCTGTTGTCTCCTGAAGTTAGGAAAGTTTTATTTTTAGTAATTTTTTTCCTTCTAGTGTGAAAAACTACTTTGAAAAGTGAAAAAGGATGGGAAAAGGCAAGCTTAGAGGTTTGCTGAAGAAAGCCTTTCTCACCCAATTTTAGAAATTCAGCTTCTGAGAACACCTGAGCACAAGTAAGTGAATGAGAAGCACACCCAAACTGTGGATGTGATTGCCAACCTTGAGTTATTTTGACTCTGTTGTGCATATCTGGACTGATCGTTGTAAATCCCGAGAAACTACATTTCCTAAGGGCCTCCCTGGGAGCTCTGACCACTAAGCACATCGTGGACTGCAGTCTGAATGCACCAGGGTAGCTTCTGGTCTACATGGCTTCTGAGAAAAGAAACAAGACCTGTGGCTTCTCCTAAAAGGTTTTGCAGATCTGTGAGTCCCAGAGAAGCAGCATTTCTGTCTCCACAAATGCATGTCCTGAAGACAGTATATTTGAACTGGCTCATTACTTTCTTGCCTCACTCATTTCCTCCACAGTGCCAGGTGAATACAACTCTCTCCATCCCCTTCTCTGCTCAGTCCTGGCACTAGGTACAGCCCACTGCCTGCTGTGTGCCATCTCAAAGGTATCTGTGCTTTAGTACCAGGTAATGGGAATGTATCCTCACTGAGTGATGTAGCAACCCATGTTAAGCTTTAACCGTAGGCTCCCTGTATAGGTAGGAAACAGTGTCTTGTGTAAATAGGTAAGGAGTGTTCAGGCTAGGAAAGAGGATACAGGAAAGATACAATAAAAGTGTATAAAATCATGAAGGACACAGAGATGGTTGAATACAGAAGGATTTACTCTTGTTTTAGAAATTCTTTGATTCTATAACTCCAGGATTATGCAATGACATGATGAGGCTGCAGATTTAGAATGGGCAAAAGCTCTTATTTGAATAGCTAATCATGAAAATAGGGAAAGTATCACGAGCAGATGCAGGGGAGGCCAATAGTATAAATGGGTTGGAAATATAATTAGGTAAATCCACATAGGAAAAGTTCATAAAGGGTTGTTAAACATGATGAAGTCAGGATGTGGCTGAACTAGCGACATCTGGGCAGTGGGAGGAGGTACTGAGGAAGCATCCCTCCTGACTTGCCTTGTTTCATGCTTCTTCTCAGTGTCTGTGGCTGGCTGCTGCTGGAGGCTGGGGTTTGGGCAGAAGAACCTCAGTTTGACCTAGCAGAGCTGTAATGTTATGTCACAGGCCACACTATCTCAGAGTCCTCCTGAGAATGATTCAGAGCAGGAGTGTGATACAGCTTTGCCTTCTCTCCCACACCCTGCATGGACTGCAGAGCAATGTAAGGACATCACAGTCTATTTAAGCATGTGTGTTTGACACCTGAAGTTGGTTAGTTTAAATATCCCCTTTTCTGAATATGATTTGCAAATAGCAATAGCAAGTTAAGTGTCTAAACTCCACCACTTTTAATAGGACTTACTACACTTTGCTTATACATCTTTAATAATCTCTTTAGGCATCACCACGAAACATCTATGAAAATCAGGCCTAGATTGCTTTCTTCCCTTTTATCTTCTGATGCTCAGATAATACTTGCAAAATGCCTTGTGACCCATAGGTAGAAGCTATGGGTTCTCCACACTTTGCAACCGTTATTAATGAGGTGTCGTGGTTTAAGCTCTGTTGGCAAGCCAGACAGAGTTTCTCTCTCCCCCCACCACTTTCTTCCCTTCCCCCCCGCTTCAACTCCCTCGCTCCCGGAGGGATGTGGAGGAGAATCAAAAGAATGTAACTCCCACAGGTTGAGATAAGAACAGTTTAGTAACTAACGTATAACACAAATCACTACTGCTACCAACAATACTACTAATAATAAGGGAAATAACAAGGAAAGAGAATACAATACCACCTGCCAAAACGAGCCTGACCAGGAACTCCCCGTTACCTCTCCGGGCATGACGTGCTGTGATATGGAATACCTCTTTGGCTAGCTTGGGTCAGGTGTCCTGTTTCTGCTTTCTCCCGGCTTCCCCTCCTCTCTGGCAGAACATGAGACTCACAAAATCCTTGGCCAGACCAAACATTTGAGCAGTAACTAAACACATCGGTGTTGTCAGCACTGTTCCCAGCCCGAAAGTCAACAACACAGTGCTGCACCAGCTACTAAGAAAGCGAAAAAAATGACTGCTACTGCTGAACCCAAGACATGAGGCTTCTCAAAATTCAGATTGCTTGGAAAAGGCAGATTTTGTCTGTTTGGTAGAATTATATCAACAAGTTTTCTTCCCACAGATTACAGACAGCAAATGCATTCAATGCAACAAAGCCCAGTCATGCCTCCATCAATCTCTGACTTTTAAAGCTGGTTCTTACACCTCTTATCTTCCCCACCTCATAGGAGCAAGGTGAGAAAAGAGGAGCTTTCAAGCTTGGCTGGGCAGATTGCATGCAGCCATGGCAGGCTCCAAACAGAACCACAAGCACTAGAAACATAAATCAGGTTTGTAACGTGAGGCTGCTGGAGGAGAACTCTATTTTATGTACTTGACCTGTATCCAGGGTTCATTTCAACATGACTCTGGTGTAACTTGCTTTATCAGCTGTAAAGACAAGCTCACAGCTGTACATTATGTTCACACTCAAAAGCCACTGGAAAAAACAAAGCCCCAGAGCAGACCTGTGGGAACAGACCAAGGAAGTCCTTTCTAAATCATTTGTTTTCCCTGCTATAAAGCTGAAAGAATTTACCTGAGATGGACCTGAAATAAAATAAATTCATTCAATTTCAGGATATGATTTTTAAAATAAAGAAATATCAAGCTCAATTCTAAGACGAAGAGTTTTATTAAGTAAATAATTTCAATGTTTCATGTTGAAATGTTAGAACAGTTTTTCTGGTTTGTGAGGAAAAATAATGTTCCTCTTTTGGTAGCAGAAAGCATTAGTTGAATTCAGCCTGAGTCTGTGGATAGTTTCATTCAGCCTGAAACTGCATTTATTAGCAAATAAACTATTCATCTGAAAAATGTTATCTTGTTCTACCCCAAATGTTCCTTCCATTGCTTAAAAATATCCTATTTGCAGACAAGCTATTGTTAAGCATAGATTTAAGCTATTGTGGTTCATTGTCTGGTGCAATATCTCCTTGGGAAAGCAAACCAATTATGCTGTTCTATTTTGGAGCTTCGGTGACTGTTTGTGCAGTTATTACTTCTCAGAATGGACTGTAGACTTAAAACCTTTGAAAGATAGGACTGCACTTGCTATAAACAAATACCCAAGTTTCAGTACCTTTGAGGTATAAATGGTCACAACACAACTTAGGAAGGCAGGAGTAGCTGAAATTGGTGGAATATCCTGTATCCAGGTCCCCTGTACCAAAAGTAAGCCTCAAAGTAAAAGCATTGTTCCTAACCAACAAATATTTCATTATAGAGCCAAAAAAAGGAGCAAAAAGATAAATGGAGAAAAAAGCCTTAAATCTACTGCTTGTAACAGTGATGTTTTTCATTATTTTGAGGATCTTCTAGAAGCCTGGTTGCTTGCTTTGGCATTTGAAGTTTTCTCTCTTTGTGAAATGGGTACAACATGGATAAAATGAATCATACCTGCCTTGCCAAGGTGTCCTGGCCTTCTGTTGCAGGAGGCAAGAAATCTGTGCAATGTGTGGCTTTTGAGATAGGGTGGAGGAAGCAGGGCTGGCTGGAAATGCACTTTTTACTGTGACGATGACCGAGCACTGGCACGGGTTGACCAGAGAAGGTATGGAGTCTCCATCCTTGGAGATATTCAGAACCCAGCTGGACATGGCCCTGACATCTGCTGTATGTAGGTGACCATGCCTTGAGCAGGTGGTCCCATGAGATGATCTCCAGAGGTCTCTTCCAACCTTCTGGTATGAGCACATATCTTGAGCATGGCTCTTTCTATCAGCGCACTCTATGACCACACAACCCCCAGGACAGTTACTGGGCAGTGTGTGCAGGTCCCTTAACACATGCCTACTCACAGACCTGCACTTACCCTCATGGGGTCCACAGCTTTCATTTCACAGACAACAGGCTACATCCATCCACTCATTTTATATTTATTTTATTCAAGCAGACAAAAACGTGCTTGTCAGTTTTACTGAATCACTGCTTTTGCTTTGCCCAGCTAGGCAGGTGGACCAGGTTCCCAACTGCCTCGTGCCCCTGGGTGACCAAAATCAGCCTTCTTACCAGCATCTGTTGGCTGCGACTAACTCAGATAGCATAAAGCCTGATGACCTAAACAGCAGAACCTCTCATTTTCTTACCAGTCTGCTGCCAGTTTTGCTTTGGGTTTCTATTGCTGCATATAGTCTTAGCTTTTCCTTTAAAATGCAGCATGATTTAGTTTTAGGTAGTCCTGAGAAGAGCAGGGAGTTGGACTCGATGATCCTCATGGGTCCCTTCCAACTTGAGATATTCTATTCCCTCTCATGGCTATTTTCCAGCCATCAGCTCAGGAATGGGGTTAGAAAGGCAGACAAGAGCACAGATTTGTAAATATTACATTCGCATATAAATTATTTGGTTAGCTGTGATGGGAAAGGGCTGTTGGTCAGTCAGACTTCCTGGCTCTGGGACTAGCAGGTGGCTTTTGAGGAGTTAACACTGTTTCTCATCCACACATTATTTATAGAGCTCATCTTTTCCCAGCTCTCTGAGATCCACAACACACAACCTGTGGCTCTGAAGCCATGTGAGGTTTGTAGCGTGCTGTTAAGGAAGGCTAGTGGTTTGGCTCCATCTGAGAACATGGTTAATGTCCAGGCACATCTGCAACATGCTTGCTAATAAGTGAAGAGCCTTCAGAACACGATTAGCTGAAAAAGACCATTGTCACTGAAAGCATCCAAACCCTCCTCAAATAAGATGTGCTGCAGAGACCCCACAAACAGACAGAAACCGGCAAACGTGGCCTATGCTTAGGCAGGAGACTGGACAGGAGGCTGTGGATGTTCCCAGCTGGTCTGTAGCTGGGTTAACTGCACCGGAGTGGAGTGGTGGGGTAGCACACGCAGACATGGTGCAGCTATAGCCAGGCTTAAGAGCATGAGGTGGCACTACTTGCAAAGCCATTCCGCTCCACACTGGTGGTTTAACAATGCCATGGACTTGTGTTGGTCAGGTGCAGGAGCAATACAGAATGGTCTTTGAAGTGCCACAGCAGCTGCAACAGCTCCCTGCTAAATTAAAGGAGAGTGCTTAAAGCTCCTGTGTGCTGCTCACACAGCAAAGCATTTTACAGAACTCAAAATCCTTGCACTGATTTCATGTATTCATTTAAAGGCCTTAGGGGGGCCACAAGCCACAGTTTAACAGCGGCAACACAAAGAAACTCTTCTTTGGGAGCACAGAGTTTTCTTTACTATGGGAGGGAAACAAAGCCAACACAACAGTCATTTGAGCTATTTCCCTACTGAGAACCAGGATTACTTTGCAGCAGTTTCCTAAATGCTCAGCCTTAAGGTAGCCTGAGTTCAAGTATTCAACACACTTAAAGCAATACAATAGACTCAGAGCTGCCTCCTTCCCAGCCCAGATGGCATTCATTTGTACACACGGTTGAGCTTGTATCCTAAGAGAGTTCCCACTTTATTTCCCCTTTTTTGATAGGAATAGCAGGAAGGATAATTAAAGCCTCTGAGCTCTTGCTGTTGTTCATTATTCCTTCCCTATAATATAAGCAGTGTTATCTCATGTCTGAACTCAGGAGCTCCGCTTCCTTATAAAGACCTGCTCTGCACCTTTTCCTCAGTGCTCAAAGCATTTCAGGCAGCAAATGCAATTAATTTCCTAGCAAGAACACCCAAAGAGTGTAATCAAAGTTCTCCGCTAACCCACAGCAGAAAAACCCCTCAGTCCCTGCGAGAAATGTGCGGCCCAGCCCCAGCACCGCTGTGCAAGAATTTGGGGAAACAGCACAACCTAGTGTTCCCTCTGCTTCTAACTGCTGCTTGAAGATGGGTGCTTCCTGGGCACGTCTTTATAAATGCTACCCCTACCAAGCTCCCACAAAACCAGGATTTCCTTCTGTAACCCCAGTTTCTTTTCGTCTTCCCTCTAGAGGTTTATACCTCTACCTTGGGCACGTCTTGCCTCTTTGTCCAAAGAAGGAGGATCTTACACAATCCTGTACAACATGAAAGTATTCAAAAGCAGCGTGCGCTTATGGAGGAGTCTGTCTGCTTCACTGGCACACTGCAAGGGATTTGGGTAGGTTTTCTTTTCCCTCCATGAGCACTTAGCAGGAGGTGTCTGTGAACATCACCCACTGCAGGAGATGCAGGGAATGGGGAGGTGCTGGTGCTCCTTGTCCTTTCTGCACCTTGTCTGTGCAGTTCATGCACCTTGGAATGACCAGTTCTGATCTGAAACACAGTACTAGGCACGTCACTAAACTGCATATGAAACAGATCTATAAAATATCTTCTTAAGTCAATTTAGTTTGTCATCCTTTCAACTACAGCCCAGCTTCTTCTACACTGCTGGTGCGGTCATACGTGTCTGTAACAGTAGGGTTGCCTACATACTTCCCTGCTATCAGCATGACCCATCACAAGCACCTTAATGTGAACACACAAGACTGTCTGGATCTGCTCTGCTCTGCCATCACTAATACATATAGAAATAGTCTGGGTAGCTTAGTGGGCAGCATCTGACTACTGTTTTCCAGACAGACCTTATGACAGGCATCTTTTGACCAGCCCTGTTATTCATCCCTTCGCAAAGATCCGTCCTTAAGACACATCTCCACACTGGAAAAGCCTACCTATTGCTGGAGGCTTAGGACCATGTGCTTTAAAAGAAAGCACTGGAATTGCAAACCAGCCCTAGCTGTGCAATGTTGCTTTAAGGAACAGTGTTTCTGCTTGACTTCAGGGTTGATCACCTTATTCCCGGGAGGCTTAAGGTGCCTGAGAAATCGTTGCTGTAGCCAGTGTAAGTGTTAGTGCTATTCAGGTAAACTCAAAAGCAGAGGAAGGTCCTCCTACATGCTCCTCAACAAAGATTCTGATGAGGTGCACCATTAGACCAAAGCCAGATCTCCTGCACAAAACCAGATACATAGGGAGCTATAAAAGTCCATTTATGACTTTCTCTGTGGACAAATTGCAACTCGTGTGTGGACACTGGCTGACCTGGAAAGGACAGTCAAATTGGTTTGCAGATGATCATGGCTGTGGTGGGATGACCACTGTGTTTATTATGTGACAAACTAGCAAACAAGGATGGAGTTAGTCTTTGGGCAGAGCTTCCACAAGCCCCAGACAGGGCCACAGCTTTGGCAAAAGTCACCCCTGCTACATCTGGCGTTACACAGCGTTGTATGATAGTCATGCATGATGCAGCCTGGTTGTCTACCCTCCAGCTCTCAGCTGCTAGCCCTCTAGAAAGGGGTGTTAACCCATCTTCACTCTGGCAAGATTTTCTCTCTTCTCCATTGTATAAACACAAAAGTAAATAACCAGACCTCAAAGCAAGACACAGCTTGCCTAACCTTTAATCCAGGCTGGAAGCAGCACTGCCCTGACAGCTCCACCGGCACCGAGCCTCACTTGAGATCTGAGTCGGGCACAGAACTGGATGAACGGATGGCCTGGCAGCAGATGAAAAGGATGACTCCTTATCTATCACCCGCACCATCTGGGAACCTCACTTCATGCCTCCCCAGCCCTAATTATTCTTACTGCTTGATCTCAAGAGGTGTTTGTGGCACTACCCGTAACCAAGCGAGCCTGCTGTTTCTTGCCCTCTCCCTGGCAGTTGGCTTTTCAGCCACTTTATTACCATCTTCACCTGCGAATCAGATAACTGCTCATGTGATCCCAGAGTGTTAGTCCCGCTTGTGTCGTTGCAAGGGTTTGGACATTCCAATTTTCAGGGGATTATATGCAAAGCAGAAAAGACATCAACCGTGCCTTTCATGCTTTCCTTCGGTCTCTCTTTTCCCTGAGGACAAGTCTTTTATCTCAGAGAGCCTTACAGAGAAATCAGCAATTCAATTGCACTATTTTCTTGGCCTTTAATTTCAGATACTTATTCCTGTTTGATCACACCACGCAGCAGCTCACAGGAAAAGAATGAAATTGTTCCTAGCTGCAGATGCCAGTTGCTTGCTAAAGCAAGACAGCAGATTGCAGTCTTTTGTCTCCTCTGCTTGTATTTTATGCAGTCTTTCAACCTGCCAGTCTTGAGGTCTGTTTCTGTGAAATACAGACTTTGACCTGCTTTAGGTGTGAGTTTACCATATCTGACCTGGCTTAGCTTTAAGCTCATACAGGAATCCTGATTATGAGCTTCAGTGAAAGGAAAAGATAGGCCTATGAAGCAACTCCAGCCTGTCTCCAAAAACTCCAAGCAGAAGAGATGATAGAATCAGCATTACTCCAGCATTACACACCAGAGCAAGAGGCTGCTCCTGTGAAAGAGCATCTTCCTAAAACATCGGGATTTATTTACAGTTTATGTCTCTTCAGCCTCTGTGAATGCTGTAATTGTCATAGAATCATAGAATACTTTGGGTTGGAAAGGACCTTTAAGATCATCCCGTTCCAACCCTCCTGCCATGGGCAGGAACACCTCACACTAAACCATGTCACCCAAGGCTCTGTCCAACCTGGCCTTGAACACTGCTAGGGATGGAGCATTCACAACTTCCTTGGGCAACCCATTCCAGTGCCTCACC